>CANNZV010005895.1:0-22578 GCA_947561585.1 Caprella mutica | reverse complement strand
CCTATAACCTAGGTTAGTAGGTACCTAGTTTAAAAAATGTGGAGAGCTAAGAGCTTATGTCGCTGATATGAGTAGTTAATTGCACATGTAAATCCACGAGATTCAAAAGTCAATCCACGTGTGGATGCTATTGACTTTTGAATCAAAAGTCTGGTGGAAAAGCGAAGAAAAAAGTCTGGTGGAAAGACTGAAAAAACCCTACGTGTGTACGGCCCTTAAGAGTTAGAGTTACATTTTGGGAGTTTGAACATATGTTAAAACAACTATGACATAGTGTGATGAAGTAACTTACAAAGATTGTCAATTCAATGTATCTGGTGTATGAATTAACTTACTATGAAAGTTGACGCTACTTTTTTTTAAGTATAGGTGCGAGTTAAATCAGTACTCTGCGTTGATACCACTGCTTATCTCTCTCAACAACAACAACGGAGGAGGAGGAAAAGAGAGAGATAAGCAGTGGTATCAACGCAGAGTACTCGGCCCTCTGGCATGATGGCGCATGGCAAGACATTACCGGGGCTCCCTTGTCCCCCGCCCCCGATACCGAAGTATCACTGTGGCACCCCGTCGAAGCCGGGGTTGCAGCCACCATGGCATGGCGCGCGCGCCTTGCTGAGTTAGACATCGTACAACCCATGAAACAGGCGCATCGCGAAGTCTACTTTTTGACGGACGCGGAACGGGAGACCCGGGTGTATTCAAACCGCATGGCATCTCACATGCTCAAGCAGCATCAGATGGCGACCCTGATGGGCGCGCGCGGCTGGGAATACACGCTCATGGGAGCCTATGACGATGGCATTGACGATCAATGGGCAACCCGCCGGTTCGTTACCACCGATCTGGTCGCCGAATTCCTGATCCACAAGAACTGGGATAGCGAAAATTTCAATGACGCCGGTATCTTCCACTATGTCGGCACCGATCAATTGCGCTTTTCCCGACCTGACACCACGCAGGAACCACTGGACCGCATCCCTCCCCGCCTGCTCTCCGAAGTGATGCGCGAGGCCGACCTGTTCGTTGGCGTCGCCTCGGTCGGCAACGATCCTGCGTGGTTCGATCAGGGACCAACACCCGAGACCCGCTCCTACTGGCAAGGTTATTCCTTTGGTGATCTTGACGGATTCGCCGAAACCCGCCGCGCAGTTCTAAAGGCGCTGATCCCTCGCCTCACAATTCGCGACGTCGCCCATATCGAAGGCAAATTCCTGATCGTCGATGGCACGCTGAACACCTACAAGATTCACCTTGGCTCATCGAACATCCTGATGGCCCCCGGCGACAGATACCTGTGCATCGTTCCCGGCGGTGTCACCAAAGCCCGCGACGTGGCCCTGCCCTTCGAAGGCGACACCCGTCTTTCGGTGATCCTGTCCAAAGCGCTGATGCTGGCCGAAGACGACAAGATCACCGCACCCGATATTGTCCGGCAATTGAAGCGTTGAAGCCGCTTGCGTTTAGCGAAACAAGATCGTAAATGACCGTCACCACTGGCGGCGAGTTGGCGGAGTGGTGACGCAGCGGATTGCAAATCCGTGTACACCGGTTCGATTCCGGTACTCGCCTCCAAATATTTTCAATGACTTAGCGGAAAACAAGAACACCCGAATGGGTGTTTAGTCTCTTTTTAGTCACATAAATGAGCCTGATAACGGGTGCTCAGCGATGTTCAACAATGTGTGACTCGGCTCACCACATCCGGTCCGCCAGCTCCAACTCTTCACGACCTACCGCGGTGGCATAGATAGCAGTCGTTGCGATGCTCGCGTGTCCCATCCACTTTTGCAGCATGTTGAGCTGCACACCTGAGCGCACTGCGTGGATATCCAGCACCACGCTAACAAGTATCTTGAGATGAATGCGCTGGCTGAGAAGTATCCTGTTCTTGCACCTTGGCTCCCTGCCAAACGCAAACTTTGGGAAAGCGAAGACCGCCGCGCAAGCATCTGGGAAGCCTTGGCTTTGGTGGAGCAAGCTGACCTGTAACACAGCCCCAGAGGAGGCACCCATACCTCCTCCGTTTGCTGGCGCATCCGAAATGGTTCGGCTGCGCCTCAAGCAGAGGAAAAACTCATGAATGATAAAACACAAACCATTCGCTCTTTAAACGACCGCTTCCGTCAATCCATACCTAGCGCATCCGATGTACCAGGGTGGGTTGCGATGACCCAAGGCATCCAAGCCTTGTGCGATACCGAAGCGGAACCCAATGCATACCTTGGAGAACTCTTTGCTCTGGTTCGAGACTACGATGCTTTCGGTCAAGACAATGACGCGCATGGTGAGCATGACTTTGGGGCCTTCGATTTCCGAGGCGAAAAGTGCTTCTGGAAAATCGACTACTATGCACCCGACCTGAAGTGGGGCTCAGAAGACCCCTCTGACCCTGAGAAGACGGTACGGGTTCTAACAATAATGGTGGCGAGTGAGTATTGAACACAACCCCCGGAACACGTTCCGGGGGTCTTCTCATACAATATCAATCACAGCGGTAACCTGTTCGAGACTTAGGCCATCTGGCAGGTCAATCAGGAAGCTGTGAGTCAACCCGCTTGCTTCGTCAACGTAGCGAACTAAGAGGTCTCCGCTGTTGTTTTGGGTGAAGCCATCAGGAGAGAATTGAGCTCCGCCTGTGTTGTAGAAACGGAGTATGTCACCTTCGGTGGGATTAAAGTCTGTAATGGTCTGTGCGGTCGATGTTCTGGTAAACTCAAAAACATCAGCATCACCTCCACCGGTCAGTATGTCTGAGCCAGCACCACCAAAGAGCGTATCCTGCCCCCAGCCCGTACGAATAATCTCATTGGCATCAGAGCCCCAGACAACGTCAGAGCCGCCTCCTGTCTCAATCTCAATGACTTGACCTGCCAAGGAGTAGTCGGGACTGGTCAGGTCAATGAGCACGTCTCCTTGCTCAGCATATATGGCTTCGATGTTGGAGAAGCGTGCGGTGCTTTCATTGCCGGTATAGTCAGCGTCTAAGACCAGTCCTTCATGGAACTGTGAGTATGCATCGTGCAAGAAGAAGGCGACGTCTCGTGAGAGTGAGATGGTGTCGTAATCACCACCACCATCAATGACCATCTCCGCGCGTTCATATCCTTCAAGATTGAGGCGAACACCGGTGCCTACTTGTGTGCCTGAACTTGCGTTGTAGGCCACATACCCGGCGGTCCATGTTGAAGTCCCACTCACTTCGATGATGTCGTCACCATCATCTCCTGCAATTAAGTCAGCACCTTCTCGTGTGATGATGGTGTCGTTGCCGCTGCCACCCACCAAACTGTCAGAGCCAGTGTTGCCGAAGAGATAGTCATTCCCTGCACCACCAACGAGCGTGTCATTTCCGGCCCCTCCGTCAGCTTCGTCATCGCCACTACCGCCATAGAAGTAGTCATCGCCATCGCGTAGGAAGCTTCGGTCGTTTCCTTCATAGAGGGAAATGACGTCATCTGCTGCTGTGCCATGAATACGGTCGTCACTGGATGAGCCGTAGAATGCATTGGCATCCCAAGGACCATCTGAAGCAAGCATTTCGGCTGTGTAGATACCGTCTTCAAACTGAAACTGTTCAATGCCTGTAAATTCACTGCTGCCTGCGGACGTTGTAATGGTGAGAGTGCCATCGACAAGGCTTGCGACAACGTCACTTCGATTGATATTGTGGAACTCAACACGGTCATGACCTTCACCACCATCAATATGATGTCCGTTGGTCAGAGCGAGCCCATCAATTGAGAAGTAGTCAAAGCCAGAGCCGCCAAACACTGTTGTATTGCTTCGGGAGATATAGAAATGGTCATTCCCAGCATACCCATAGATTTCATCTAAGGCATCTTCGAGATAGACCCGGTCGTCATCGTCGGTCAGGTGAGCAATTTCAACATCATGCGCATCAAACTGAACGTTGTCGCCTGTACCGTCATCTCGCACCAAAGCCTGCTGGCCGGTCAGTAGTATTCCACCAACTGCGTTGGTGAAGATTACAGTGTCTCGACCTGTTCCGCCTCTGACGACTTTGGTTTCGTCGCTTGTATTGTCGAATTCGACATGAAGCGTGTCATTGCCCTCTTCACCGTAGAGGCTGTCGTGACCAAATCCAGATTGGAGGAAATCATGACCAGTATTCCCTTCAAGGCGGTCATCTCCGTCTTCGCCGTCTAGGAAGTCGTCGTCAGCTCCACCATCAAGCCGGTCATTGCCTGAGCCACCAAACAAGTCATCATTACCATCCGCACCAAACAGGGTGTCGTGATGCTCGCCACCGTCCAGTATGTCGCGGTCATTCCCGCCATTGAGATGGTCGTCGCCAGACCCACCCCGCAGAGTATCACTGCCATCGCGGCCATACAGACTGTCATCTCCAGACTCACCAGAAAGCTCATTCGCTCGGAAGTCACCCGAGATGTGGTCTGTGTAGTCTCCACCTATGACCGCTTCGATGTTGGAAAGAGTATCGTTGCCAAGACTGCCCCCGGTCATCGTGCCAGCGGCCAAGTCAATCGTGATTTGTGTGCTGTCTTCGCCGCTCACTCTGAGCGTATCGAAGCCGAGACCTCCATCAACAACATCATGTCCATCACCCCCATTGAGAAGGTCGTCACCTTCACCACCCTCAAGGGTATCGTCTTGGTCTCCTCCGCGAAGGTCGTCATTTCCTTCACCTCCGGTCAGAGTATCTGAACCTTCGTCTCCTCGCAGGGTGTCGTTGCCAAATTGGCCTGAGAGAACATCATCCCCAAAGTCACCAATCAGACTGTCATCACCATCCTGACCGAACAAGGCATCGTCATTCGTGTATCCAACCATGGTGTCGTCGAAGGATGAGCCAGCAAAAACTTCGATACTGGTAAACGTAGTGTTGTCTGCCGGACCATAGACAACGGCTCCAATTTGCAGGTCAATCTCTATGCCGGAACTGACATCCAAGAACGACAAAGCATCGCGTCCATTGCCACCATCAATGTCAGACTGTCCGTCGCCAACAACAATGATGTCGTCGCCGTCACGTCCGTAGATTGCATCGTTGCCCCCGGCTCCGACCAGAAAGTTCGAACCATGGGTTCCAAAGATTGCATCTGCATGATCCGACCCAACGACGTGTTCAATACTGACAAGGTCATCAGTCTCAAAATCGTTGAACGCTGTTCCGGTTCGATTGTTTGGACCGTCATCAAGGTTACTATCGAGCTCAATCCAGAGCCCTGCCTCACTGTATCGGTAGTCAACGAAATCCTGTCCGCTTCCTCCATTCAGGTCGTCATTGCCCAACCCGCCCACGAGCCAGTTTTGTCCACCAAAACCGTTGATGACATCATCTTCATCGCCACCGATGAGGTAGTCATCGCCATCCGCTCCATTGATGATGTTTCGGAAGTCCGCCTCAAATGCTGTAATGAGAGTGCCTTCATCAGACGACGTGGTCGCCGTTGTTGTCTGGGTCGTTCCAGTTTCTCCAGAGACGGGGATTACTTCGGTCACTGGGGTGGAGGATTGGACGGGCGCGGATGAGGGCGTAGAAGAAGAACTGGCCCAATGGTTGAAGAAGGCGAAAGAGACCCGGATATTGCCGTTACCCAAGTCCTGATTTTCAACGGTGATTGAGTTGAAGTCGATTGAATATACTACATCTCCGCTGGCGTTCAGGGAGGAGACACCGAACTGTACGGGGACAAACAATAACTCGATACTGTCTCCCTGTGAGTTGCCCGCACTTTCGTTGGTAATGGTGTCGTGGCCATTTCCCTGTTCAAAGAGAAAAGTATCAGCACCATCGCCACCGGTAAGCAAGTCGTCACCTTGCCCGCCAACTAGGGTGTCGCTTCCTGCCCCGCCCACAATAGTATCATGCAGCCTTCCACCACTTAGTAAATCGTCACCGCCCCCTCCATTTACATAATCAGTTCCATCTCCACCTCTTATGGTATCGTCACCATTTGCCCCAGAAAGAACGTCTGCCGACTGGAAACCTAAAATTAAGTCATTGTCTTCTGAGCCATAGTGGGTATCGCGGTCTGTCGTGCCAAAAAAATCCCCAATTTGCCCAAGAGGCAAATCGTCGATGGCAACATGCTGAGCATTGACTTGCTGGAAAAACCAGCGGACGGATTCATTTAGTAGTAGCGGTCCACCAATAGCAACAATCAACCCGGCTCCCGCCGCAGCTACGCCGGGCCCAAAATACAAAGCCGTCGCGATACCGGCGATGGCGAACCCGTTTTTCACATATTGTGAGGATGCCACTTCACTCAAAAATAGTTCAGAAAGGCTGGAGACAGCATTTCTGACTCGAAGCATGTCGTACTCACCGACGCCACCTGTTAGGCTCAAGGATGTCTCGATGGCTCCGAGCGCCGAGCTTAGTATACTGAATGCGTTAGATACTCGGTCCAGTAGCGCAATACGTCCACCTGACGCGTAGTCAAAAAACTCTGATGCTGAGGCCGCATAATCGCTTAGTCTTGCGACTAGTTCTAATACTGCCTCGCTATCTTCAAACTCAAACCTCAAAAGCTACCCCCTCAATAACCGCTCGTTCATCTACTTGCCACGCACATTACAAGGGTTCGTGTGAAGTTAGTAGCTTAACTTGCTTACCGAACAATGGCACGCGTATGGAGTGAGCTGGGCCCCCAAACGTTCCTCGATAATTGAGTCGATACGTGGTATTGAAAAGGTTATGTGTTCCGGGACAACCACTAAGTGACGAATCCGAAACAACAATATTTCTATTTTGATTATCAAGTATCGCTTTGAACGTGAAAACAATCGTCCTTCCGTCCTCTTCAATCAAATTTCCGGTAACGTCAATACAGCCCTGGTCGCTAATATCAGTTGAAATCTGCCCATTCTCGTCACGCGTAGAAGAAATCAAACTCAGCATCATTTCATTACTCAAACTGACCTTCTTAAATTTTGAACCAGCCCTATCCATTTTTAGATGTCTGATTTCATCTAAAATCTCCTGCCTTTGAGGGAGTTCTTGAAATCCATCAGCCTCAAAGAAATAAACATCAAGGCTAACCATCTCCAAGATAACAACCAGAATTACTGGCAGAATAAAAAATAAAGAAAGCCGACTACTCTTCATACGATATATGTTATCAAATCTACCGCCAATCTAAAACTTTTGTGTGGACAGCAATAACGGAGCCCTCACCCCCAACCACTCCCTAAACCCTTCGAACCCCGCCGCATACGTCGCCTCCATCCGCTGCACTGACTTGCGGTCTTGGCTGCTGGTCTTGGGGTTCGTCCCACGCTCTACCTCCACCAAGTAGAAACGATAGCGTGGCCCATCATCGGTCAAATACTCAATGCCATAGATTTGGTCTGGGATAAGGTCACGAGTGAGGGTTTTGCCTGTACTGGGGTCTTTGAAAGTGACAGGGTATCGCAAACGGTTTTGTGCCCGTTCCAAAACTTTCCAGCCTTGGATATAGTTCTGGTCAGAGCGATTGAGGCAGTCGATTTCAATACCGGCGGTAACCTTAGCAACTTCTCTCTGATGCCAGAATGGGCCTCCGGGTTTGTGCACCCAGTCTGACCACATATCAGCATCTCTGAGCGCCTGTTCACCTGCTCTACTCAGTGAATAGATAAGTTCGTTGTAGCGCGCGTCGATGGTTTGGAACTGTTGGGGCGGTCTTGTCAGATATGCCCCCTCATGCTCCGTGTTCTCTTCATTGAAGAGGTCCGTCAAGCGGTTTTGGGCACGACCCTTGTTTTGCTTCTCTCCTCCTGAGAAAGCCAAGAGTTCACTCGTAGACAGCGGCCCATGATGATGAATGACCTGCATCCACAGAAGGTCACGTTTGGTCAAACGTATTCGCTTGCCTGTGGACTGCGGTTTCATCCGACTACCGCCGCCCCAGCGTATCATGTGCCTTACGCTCGACCATTACCGGATACGAAGTCCTGGCAGCCGTGGCGCATCAACAGGGCATGGATGCCCTTGTAGGCTTTGACCGCCTGCTGCAGGTCATCGCCTTAACCCCTATTTGCACGGGCGCTGCGATCAGGCGCTATCTGGTTCGCCGGTCTGGAATCCTGTCTTCGGGGTAGGCCGCCAAGATCTTCTCAGCTTCAAGATTTTCAACCTCCTCCGCCGCCTCGCGCTTGCGCGTAGGTGGTATATGGATGGTTTGTCGGCGGTCACGTCGAGCTTTTTCTGATCTTCGCCCCGCACTTTGGTTTCGCCAGCAAGACAGTGATTGACCTCAAACGCCGCGTTGCGCTGTCGGTTGCCGATCACCCGACAGGCCGAGGCGATATCCCCGATCAGGAAATCGTTTCCGGTTCAAGTCAGTCAGCATGAGCATGCCCGGTCAGCAACGGGCGCAGTGTCCTCGGTT
The DNA here is from genome assembly GCA_947561585.1 of Caprella mutica. Taxonomy (NCBI): domain Eukaryota; kingdom Metazoa; phylum Arthropoda; class Malacostraca; order Amphipoda; family Caprellidae; genus Caprella; species Caprella mutica. Next base: position 14,218 of record CANNZV010005895.1, on the reverse strand, counting down.
CGGACACATTCAAACGCCCATTGTCGCGGCTACGGCCCGTTGCCAGGTGGCGTATTTCCGGTCGCGATCCCCGTCCCCCATCAATGGCTCGAAACTCCGCTCCAACGCCCAGGTCGCGGCAAATCCGTCCATGTCTGGGTAGATGTCTGCGCGGCTGCCCGCGAGCCAGGCCGCACCAAGCGCCGTCGTTTCCAGCACCTCGGGCCGGTCCACACGCGAGCCAATGATGTCGGAAAGGAACTGCATCGTGTAATCCGAAGCGCTCATGCCGCCGTCGACCCGGAGCGTCGCTTCAGGAGTGTCGCGCAGCACTGTATCGTCGGCTCCTGCCATATCCGCCTGCATCGCGGCCAGCAGATCGCGGGTCTGATAACCTACGCTTTCAAGTGCGGCGCGGGCGAATTCCGCAGGCCCGGAGCTGCGGGTCAGGCCGAACACAGCGCCGCGGCATTCGGCGTTCCAGTAGGGTGCGCCGAGCCCGGTGAAAGCTGGCACAAGCACTACGTTCTGCGCCGGATCGGCGGCCTCGGCCAGCGGTTGTGTCTCGCCCGCCTCGCGGATGATCTTCAACCCGTCCCGCAACCATTGCACCACAGCGCCTGCGATAAAGATCGACCCTTCCAGCGCATAAGTCGGTTTGCCGTCAAGCTGATAGGCGATGGTGGTGAGCAGCCGGTTCTGAGAGCGCACGGGGGTCTGGCCGGTGTTGAGCAGCGCGAAACACCCTGTGCCATAAGTCGATTTCAGCATGCCCGGCTCAAAACAGGCCTGCCCCACAGTGGCGGCCTGCTGGTCCCCCGCGATTCCAAGGATTGGGATAGGGCGGCCAAAAAGATCGGCACGTGTTTTTCCAAAATCGGAGGCGCAATCGTGCACCTCGGGCAGCATGGACATGGGGATCTTCAAACGGTCGCATATGGTTTTTGACCATCGTCCCTTGCGAATATCATAGAGCATGGTGCGCGCGGCGTTGGTGGCATCCGTGACATGGGCCGCGCCTCCGGTCAGGTTCCAGACCAGCCATGAATCGACCGTGCCAAAAACCAGTTCCCCAGTTTCGGCTTGGGCCCGCGCGCCATCTACATTGTCAAGCAGCCAAGCCAGTTTCGTACCGCTGAAATACGGATCGAGCAAAAGGCCGGTGCGGTCGGTCACGACCTCTTCGAACCCGTCAGCCTTGAACGCCTTGCACATGGCCGAGGTGCGTCGGTCCTGCCAGACGATGGCGTTGTGGATCGGCTTGCCAGACTTGCGGTCCCAGACCAGCGTGGTCTCACGTTGGTTGGTGATACCGATGGCGGCAATCTCGGCACCGCCGGATTTCTCGATGGCAGCCCGGCAGGTTGCCGCCGTTGTCGCCCAAAGATCCGCTGGATCATGCTCGACCCAACCGCTATCGGGAAAATGCTGGGCAAACTCTTCTTGCGCAGACGCGATAGCCTGCATAGCCCCGTCAAACACAATGGCCCGCGTCGATGTCGTGCCCTGATCAATGGCCAAAATATGAGTCATGATCGCCTCTCCTCAAAGCGATGTGTGTTTGTGCCACAATGGCGGGAATGTCTGTTGGCAGGGTTTGGGTGGCCGGAGCCCCTTAGGGCTCCGGCCGGGGAGGAAGGCTTACTTCCAGGACGCGATCAGTTCATCGTAACTGACGGTCTTGGGCTCTTCGTCTTCGTTTTCAAGCTTGGCGTAAGGCGCGCCGGGCTGGGCGAACCAGTGCTCCGCCGACATCTCTTCGTTCAGCTTGGGACCGATGTCACCCTGGATGCCTGCACGCTCCAGACGCTCAAGAACGCGTTCCTGGTCGGCACAGAGGCTGTCCAATGCTTCCTGTGCGGTCTTGGCACCGGACATGGCGTCACCGATATTCTGCCACCACAGCTGGGCCAGCTTCGGGTAATCCGGAACGTTGGTGCCGGTGGGCGACCATGCGACACGGGCGGGCGAACGGTAGAATTCGACCAGACCACCCAGTTTGTCGGCACGCTCGGTAAAACTGTCATGCTGCACGGTGGACTCGCGGATGAAGGTCAGTCCTACATGGGATTTCTTCACGTCCACAGTCTTGGAGGTGACGAACTGGGCATAGAGCCAGGCCGCCTGGGCACGATCCACAGGGGTGGACTGCATCAGCGTCCAAGAGCCTGCGTCCTGATAGCCGACCTTCTGGCCTTCTTTCCAGTAGACACCATGCGGGCTGGGTGCCATGCGCCATTTTGGCGTTCCGTCTTCGTTCATCACCGGCAGACCTGGTTTTACAGTGTCGGCGGTGAACGCAGTGTACCAGAACATCTGCTGGGCCACATTGCCCTGTGCCGGGATCGGACCTGCCTCGGAAAAGGTCATGCCTGCGGCGGCGGGCGGCGAGTACTTGTTCAGCCATTCAATGGCTTTTTCCACGGCGTACACAGCCGCAGGTGCGTTGGTCGCGCCACCACGAGCCACACAAGAACCAGTGGGCTGGGAGTTTTCGTTCACACGAATGCCCCATTCATCCACGGGCAGACCGTTGGGTTCGCCCACGTCTCCCATACCGGCCATCGACATCCACGCGTCGGTGTAACGCCAGCCAAGGCTTGGGTCTTTCTTGCCGTAGTCCATGTTGCCAAAGACGTCGCCGTCCACACCGAGGTGGGACAGATCACGGCCAGTAAAGAACTCGGCGATGTCTTCATAGGCAGACCAGTTGACCGGAACGCCAAGATCGTAGCCGAACTTTTCTTTGAAGTCGGCTTTGTTCTTTTCGTCGTTGAACCAGTCATAGCGGAACCAATAGAGGTTCGCGAACTGCTGAGTCGGCATCTGATAGACTTTACCATCGGGACCAGTGGTGAAACTCAGGCCAATGAAATCTTCCAGATCCAGCGTGGGCAGGGTCACGCCCGCGCCTTCTCCGGCGATCCAGTCGGTCAGGTTGCGGACCTGCTGATAGCGCCAGTGGGTGCCGATCAGGTCAGAGTCGTTTACGTAGCCGTCATAGATGTTTTCGCCGGACTGCATTTGGGTTTGCAGCTTTTCGACGACGTCGCCTTCGCCGATCAGGTCATGGGTGACTTTGATGCCGGTGATGGCCGTAAACGCAGGGGCCAGCACTTGAGATTCGTACTCATGCGTGGTGATGGTCTCGGATACGACTTTGATTTCCATGCCATCATAAGGCTTGGCGGCATCGACAAAGAATTGCATCTCCGCTTCCTGCTCGGCGCGGCTGATCGACGACAGATCGCCGATTTCCGCATCGAGGAACGCCTTCGCGGCATTCATGTCGGCGAACGCAGGGCCCGCAAGGACCAGCAGTGCCGCTGTTGTGAGTTTGAGATTGAGGTTCATTGGTTTTGTCCTCCCATTTTGAACCGATGAATGAGGAATGTCGAAACACGGCCGGGTCTCCTCCTGCCCCGGCCAAGGTGGCCTGTGTCTACGCCCAGCGAAACACCGCGGCGGCGTAGATCAGGCAAACGATGAGAGCGTAAGGTTGTTGCGCCCCAACGATCCCGAGCCAGGCCAAATTGATAAAGGCCGAACCCAGAAGGGTAATGAAGAGCCGGTCGCCCCTCGTTGTTTCGATCCGTAGAATGCCTGTGCGGGGCGTTTCCGGGAACTTGATTGCGAGCACCGTAAAGGTGATCAGCAAAGAGGCGATGACGGCGAAGAAAATCGCGGTCGGCCAGGTCCATGCCATCCATTCCATTGGGTTTCTCCCTTTCTTCAGGCTTACACGCGACCCAGGGCAAAGCCCTTGGCGATGTAGTTGCGGACGAAGTAGATCACGAGCGCGCCAGGCACGATGGTCAGGATGCCTGCAGCTGCCAGCACGCCCCAGTCGATGCCTGATGCCCCTTGGGTTCGGGTCATGATCGCCGCGATGGGTTTGGCATCCACGGTGGTCAGAGTGCGGCTCAGTAGCAGTTCCACCCATGAAAACATGAAGCAGAAGAACGCGGCGACCCCGATGCCCGACGCAATCAGCGGCGTGAAGATTTTCACGAAAAAGCTGCCAAAGCTGTAGCCGTCGATATAGGCGGTCTCGTCGATCTCTTTCGGCACACCGCGCATGAAGCCTTCCAAAATCCACACCGCAAGCGGCACGTTGAACAGACAGTGCGCCAGCGCCACGGCGATATGGGTATCGAACAGACCCACCGACGAGTAGAGCTGAAAGAACGGCAGCGCAAAGACCGCGGGCGGCGCCATCCGGTTGGTCAGCAGCCAGAAAAACAGGTGCTTGTCGCCCATGAAGTGATAGCGCGAAAAAGCATAAGCCGCAGGCAATGCCACCGCGAGCGAGATCACCGTGTTCAGGCTCACGTAGATCAACGAGTTCACATAGCCCATATACCAGGCCGGATCGGTAAGGATCGTGGCGTAGTTGGCGAATGTCAGATCGCGCGGGAACAGCGTGAATTCGTTCAGGATTTCGGTGTTGGTTTTCAAGCTCATGTTCAAGAGCCAGTAGATCGGCAAAAGCAGGAACAAGAGGTAAAGGGTCATCACCACTACGCGGCTGTTGATCTTGGGCAGAGACAGTCTACGAGGTGAAGATTGGTTTACGGTCATATCGGCCATGGATCAGCCCTCACGCTTATCAAGGTTGGTCATCACGGTGTAGAACACCCAAGAGATGAGTAGGATCACGAGGAAATACATGATCGAGAAGGCAGCCGCGGGGCCAAGGTCGAACTGTCCCAGTGCCATCTTGACGAGGTCGATCGACAGGAGCGTGGTTGCGTTTCCGGGGCCACCGCCGGTTACGACAAATGGTTCGGTATAGATCATAAAGCTGTCCATAAAACGCAGCAGGATCGCGATCATCAGCACGCCCATCATCTTGGGCAGTTCGATGAAACGAAACACTTTCCAGCGCGACGCTTGGTCGATCTTGGCCGCTTGGTAATAGGCGTCAGGTATCGATTTCAAACCAGCAAAAGCCAGCAGGGCGACAAGCGAAGTCCAGTGCCAGACATCCATGACGACAATCGTGATCCAGGCCGCCAGAGTATCTTGAGTATAGTTGTAATTGATGCCAAGCGCGTCCAGCGTGTAACCCAGCAACCCAATGTCAACGCGGCCAAAAATCTGCCAGATCGTGCCAACCACGTTCCACGGAATGAGCAGCGGCAGCGACATCAACACAAGGCAGAGCGAGGACCAGAAGCCGGATTTCGGCATGTTCAGCGCGATGAAGATACCCAGCGGAATTTCAATGGCCAGAATGATACCCGAGAACATCAGCTGGCGGCCAAGCGCGTTCCACATGCGTTCAGAGCGCAGCATTTCCTCGAACCACTCAAGCCCAGCCCAAAAGAATTGATTGTTCCCGAACGTGTCCTGAACAGAATAGTTGACGACGGTCATCAGCGGGATCACCGCCGAAAAGGCCACCAGCAGCAGCACAGGCAGGACAAGGAACCATGCCTTTTGATTGACTGTCTTTTCCATTACGCGGCCTCCCCCACAGGACCATTGTGCGCGCCTGCGGGCGCGACGCGCCAATCGTTGGCATAGACATTGACATGGTTCGCATCGAACTTGACGCGGTTCATATCGGCGCTGATATGGTCGTCTTCGCTTGCGATGATGTTGATATCTTTGCCAAAGAACTCAGCGCGAATGATCTTGTGACGGCCGACATCCTCGACGCGGCGCACCTTGACCGGAAGGCCATCGGTTTGGCTGAGCTTAGCGAATTCCGGACGCACGCCGATCTCGACCTTGCCGTCCAGAGCTTTGTACCCCTGTGTCAGCTGAACATATGAGCCATCTACATAGGCCTTATCGCCGTCGACCCGCGCGGGTATCACGTTCATCCCAGGCGAGCCGATGAAATAGCCTACGAAGGTATGCTCGGGGCGCTCAAAGAGCTCTTGGGGCGTGCCGATCTGCACGACGCGACCGTCAAACATGACTACAACTTTATCTGCGAAGGTCAGCGCCTCGGTTTGGTCATGGGTCACATAAATCATGGTGTGGCCGAAATCGTGGTGCAGTTGCTTTAGCTGGGTGCGCAGCTCCCATTTCATATGCGGGTCGATCACGGTAAGCGGCTCGTCAAAAAGCAGCGCGTTCACGTCCTTTCGCACCATGCCGCGCCCAAGCGATATCTTTTGCTTGGCATCGGCGGTGAGACCGCGCGCCTTTTTGCGCAGCATGTCTTCCATGCCGATCATGCGGGCGATTTCCTGAACACGTGCCGCGACATAGCTCTCGTCCCGGCCACGGTTGCGGAGCGGGAAGGCTAGATTGTCATGTACGGTCATCGTGTCGTAGACGACCGGAAACTGGAAAACTTGGGCGATGTTGCGCTCGGCGGTTGGTGCGTGTGTCACATCCTTGCCGTCAAACAGGATGCGGCCCTGGCTTGGGTGCAAAAGCCCCGAGATGATGTTCAGAAGCGTGGACTTGCCACAGCCCGACGAGCCAAGCAGCGCATAGGCGGCGCCATCGTCCCAGTCGTGGTTCAGTTCCTTGAGCGCAAAGTCATCTTCACTGCCCGGGTTGGGCAAGTAGGAATGCGCGAGGTTATCAAGTGTGATCTTGGCCATGGTTCTCTCCCTCAGGCCGCAAGCGCATAGGCGGCGGGTGCGACCAGCTTGCCGTCTTCGCCGAAAATGTAGACGTGGCGAGGATCAAGCCAGACATCGAGCCGGGTGCTCAGGTCCAGTTCATGCACACCATGGATCAGACCAACCCAGCGCTCTCCGAAATGGTCGAGATGCACAAACGTCTCCGACCCGGTCAGCTCGGTCACCGAAAGCTTCGTGGCGAATTGCATCGCGTCCGGCGAATGCTGGTTGATCTCAAGATGGTTGGGACGGAAGCCAGCGGTGTAACGGCCATCGGGCAATTCGGCGAGTTTGCCGGTCGCGGCTGCGCTTTGACCATCGCCAAACATGATCCGGTTTCCGGTTTTTGAAATCGGCAAGAAGTTCATCGGTGGATCCGAGAAGACCCGCGCCGTTGTGGCATCCACCGGCTGGCGATAGACTGACGGGGTGGCGCCAAACTGGGTGATACGCCCTTCGGACAAAGTTGCGACATTGCCGCCAAGCAGCAACGCTTCTTCAGGTTCGGTCGTGGCATAGACAAAGATCGAACCTGAAGCTTCGAAAATTTTCGGAATCTCGACCCGAAGCTCTTCGCGCAGCTTGTAATCGAGGTTTGCCAACGGCTCATCAAGCAGAACCAGGCCGGCATTCTTGACGAGCGCACGGGCCAGCGCGCAGCGCTGTTGCTGACCTCCAGACAACTCCAGCGGTTTGCGATCCAGCATCGGGGTCAGCTTCATCATTTCGGCGGTTTCGCGCACACGGGCGTCGATCTCGGCCTTCTGAGCGCCCATCAGCTTCATCGGCGAGGCGATGTTGTCGTAAACGCTCATCGAAGGGTAGTTGATGAACTGCTGATAAACCATGGCGACCTTGCGGTCCTGTACGCGCTGGCCGGTGACGTCCTGATCGTTCCAGATGATCTGCCCCGTGGCTGGCACATCTAGCCCCGCCATCAGCCTCATCAGGGATGTCTTGCCCGACAGGGTCGGTCCAAGCAGCACGTTCATCGTGCCCTTTTCCAGCGTCAGATTCGTCGGGTAAATATGGGTCTGCCCCTCGACGGTCTTTGATACGCCTCTTAGTTCCAGCGTCATCAGGTCCTCCTCCTTATTCCGCCGCCGCGGGTGTGGAATGGCGGCGCTGCGCCATCCAGTCATCAAGTGCCCGGATCTGCTCTTTTGTCAGCCGCAGTCCCAGTTTGTTGCGCCGCCAGATCACGTCTTCTGCCGTGCGCGCATATTCATGTTTCATGAGCCAGTTGATCTCGGACTCGGTCAGCGTGGCGCCGAAATCTCCCCCCAAATCAGCAGTTTGTTCTGCATTTCCAAGAACTCCCGCCGCCTCGGTCCCGTAGGCGCGCACCAGCCGTTTCGCCCAAAAATCATCGAGGAACGGGAAGCGGGATTGCAGATCGTCAACCAGTTGGGCAACGCCATCCACAGGAAAATTGCCGCCGGGAAGCGGGACACCAGCAGTCCACTTGCCTTTCGGCAGTTTCAAGTGCTCTCCAATCTTTTCCATCGCGCTTTCGGCAAGTCGGCGATAGGTGGTAATTTTGCCGCCAAAGATATTCAGCACAGGCGCGCCAGAGCTGGTATCAACCTTGAGCGTATAGTCCCGTGTGGCAGCCGTGGCGCTGCTGGCTCCATCATCATATAGCGGGCGCACACCGGAATAGGTCCAGACCACATCCTCGCGGCTCAGCTCTTGCTTGAAATACTGGTTGGCAAAACCGAGTAGGTAATCCTGCTCTTCCAGAGTGCATTCTGGTTTGACCGATGGGTCCGTATGCTCAGCGTCGGTTGTGCCGATCAGGGTAAAGTCGGCCTCATACGGGATCGCAAAGATGATCCGCCCGTCGGTGCCCTGAAAGAAATAGCACTTGTCGTGATCGTAAAGCTTGCGAGTCACGATATGAGAGCCGCGCACCAGTCGCACGCCTTCTCGCGAATTCAACCGCAGCTTGGTCTGGATGATATCACCGACCCACGGACCGCCCGCATTCACCAGCATACGGGCATAAAAAGATTGGACTTCGTTACTTTCGGTATTGCGCGTTTCGATGCGCCAAATGCCGTTGTCGCTTGTTGCACTGACAACCTGAGTGCGTGTCTTAATACGCGCGCCACGTGCTTCAGCATCGCGGGCATTGAGTACGACCAGCCTCGAATCTTCGACCCAGCAGTCGGAATATTCATAGGCCTTGGCAAAGCGGTCCTGCAACGGCATGGCCTCGGTCGTCCTGTCCAGATCCAGCGTTGCCGTCTTAGGCAGGATTTTGCGCCCGCCCAGATGGTCATACATAAACAGCCCGAGACGGATCAGCCATGCGGGCCTGCGCCCTTTCATCCACGGCATGAAAAGGCTGAGCAATTTTGAGGTAGGCGTATCCGACTCGAAACGCATATCCTTATGATATGGAAGAACAAAACGCATCGGCCAGCTTATATGTGGCATTGCAGTCAGAAGCGTTTCGCGTTCGATCAACGCCTCTCGCACCAGCCGGAACTCAAAGTACTCCAAGTAGCGCAAACCGCCATGGAACAGCTTTGTTGATGCCGAGGACGTAGCTGAGGCAAGATCATTCATCTCTGCCAGCGTCACCGACAGTCCGCGTCCCGCCGCATCCCGAGCGATACCGCAGCCATTGATGCCGCCACCAATGATGAACAGGTCTGTGATTTCCGTGTTGGTCGGGTGTCCCACGCGATTCTCCTCCAAACGCGTTGTGACGCATTTGTGACGAAAACGCCGATATTTCGCAATCTATATCTGTTCGTTTGTGTTCGTTTTTTATCTTTTTACATGCTATCAAGGACTTGCCACGCGTCGATCTTGGCCATTCTTGAGGACACAGCGTCAAACAGAGGAATTCTAGTTGCCTTTCTATTCGTTATTCGCGAATCTCCTGCCCCAACACGGCACAGGTCCGGCCGGAAACGATTTTTTGAAAAGAAGCCGATCATGTCGCAAACATTCCGGCACCCCGAAATTCTGGAGATCGCGCGCCGCGAGGGGAAAGTGACAGTCGAAGGGCTTGCCCGGCATTTTGATGTGACGCTCCAAACTATTCGCCGCGACTTGACGGATCTTGCCGATGCGGGTCGGCTAGAACGGGTTCATGGCGGAGCAGTGCTTCCTTCCGGGACTACCAATATCGGCTATGAGGAACGCCGTTCCCTGAAATCCGAAGCCAAGCGCGCAATGGCGCGCGCCTGTGCCGAGGAGATTCCGAATGGCATTTCCCTGTTTCTCAACATCGGAACGTCAACCGAAGCCGTCGCTCTGGAGTTGTTGCATCATGAAAACCTCATGGTGGTCACCAACAACATGAACGTGGCCAATATCCTTGCTGGCAACAGCGATTGCGAAATCATCGTGACAGGCGGGCAATTGCGGCGCGCCGATGGCGGGCTGGTTGGCAATCTGGCCACAGAGACAATCCGCCAATTCAAATTCGATCTGGCTGTGATCGGCTGTTCTGCACTTGACCGCGACGGCGACCTGCTTGATTTCGACATTCAGGAAGTCAGCGTCAGCCATGCCATCCTGCGCCAGTCTCGCAAAACGTTTCTTGTGGCCGATCAGTCAAAATTGTCGCGCAGCGCCCCGGCGCGCATTGCGTCGCTCGCCGATATCGACACGTTTTTCACGGACCAGCCCTTGCCCAAAGATCTGGCTGCATCTTGTGGCGAATGGCGGACAAAAGTCGTTGTCGCTGATTAGAGACATGGTCTGAAAACGCTCGGTCGAGATCGCATAGGCGACCTATCGCGCGCCATTTCTAGGTGGCATTTCAGGATGGCATATTTTGGGCCATTCGCTTCTGCATGGAAACTATGTCTCCAGAGATACTGTGCCAAGACCATTCACGAGTGCGCTTGCGAGGGCAAAAAGACCAGTGTTAGCGTAAGGCACATAATCGGGCAGCGGGGTGTCTTCCGGACCCGCCCGACGTCCTAGCGGCGTGTGAAATCCCCGTGAAACTAGCGCTCTGATGACGGGGCGGTTTTTTTGAACGCCGTTTGGCTCCGGCCATAGCGGAAACAACGGGAGATTTTCGGATGAAAACGGCAGGCGTAATCGGCATTGGAGACATGGGCAGTGGGTTGGCCAAGAACCTTATCAAGCATGGATATGAGGTCACGGGTGTAGATCTGAAACCGGATCGCATGGCCGCTTTCACCGAGATGGGTGGGATTGCTGCGGCGTCCCCGAGTCAGGTTGGGCAAGTCGCTGACGCGGTCTTTGTCATGGTCATGACGGGTGACGAGGCCAAATCAGTGATACTGGGTGAGAACGGCCTGGTATCGCATTTGCAAAAGGGCGCGGCCGTGATCCTGAGTGCAACGGTTAAGCCGCGCGAAGCGCGCGAAATCGGCGCCCGCCATGGAAGGGTCGGGAATCCATCTGATTGATACGCCCGTTTCAGGCGGTTTTCCGGGTGCACAAAACGGGACGCTCACACTGATGGCCGCGGCTCCGGATACAATTCTAGATCAATTTACTGATGTCATGGAGGCCGTATCCGCCCATATCCACCGCGTTGGAACAAAGCCAGGCGATGGTCAAACGGTTAAGGCCTGTTTGCAATCGCTCATCGGCGCGCAGTTTTCAGCCACGTTCGAAGCTGCAGCCCTTGCCGCCAAAGCGGGGGTGTCCGGTCAGGTCTTGCTGGACGTGTTTTCCACATCATCGGCCGGGTGCGGCGTTGTAAATAACGCGTTGGAAAAAATCATTGACCGCAAATTCGAAGGCACCGGCAGTCACATCAACACAATGCACAAGGACCTGACAATTTCGATGGGACTGGGCGAAGAACTGGGCGTTCCGCTGCACACTGCAGCATCTGCGATGCAAATATTCCATGCTGGTCGGACCAGATATCCCAATGGCGACAATTGGGTATGCACCAAGGTGATCGAAGAGATCATCGGCGCGGAGCTGCATCGAATGGCCTCCAAATGAAGCTTGGGGTCATTTGCGACGGGATAAGCCGGGACTTGCGCCATTCGATTGATGTGATGGATGAGTTTGGCCTTACTTATGCAGAGCTTCAGTATGTTGGCGATACCGAAGTCGGCGATCACACCACAGCCGAGATCAGGGATATCGACAGGCTTTTGCGAGATCGAGGCAAGCCGGTCTCGTGCCTCTCTCGTCACATTTTTGCAGGTATGACAGTCGCAAATCGCCCCGGTGATGACCTGCACACCATGCACATGGATGCGTTGAAACGGGTGATCGATATGGCACATGTCGTCGGATCACCCTTGGTCCGTATCATGACCCCCAAGAAAGAGCAGATTCTTTGGGGGAGCAATGGCGCCGAAAAGTGGAATGTCGCGCATGGCGCTTGGGATGCTGTGTTGCCCTTAATCGCCCCCGCTGTGGAAGTTGCGCGCGCGGCCCGTATCACGCTGGTTGTAGAAACAGGCAACGGAACGATCGTGAATTCGAATTATACGGCCAGAAAGCTGATTGATGATTTAGGCGCCAAAGACGCGTTGAAGGTGCTATGGGATCCCGGCAACAATTGTTGGTGTCATGAGCGGGCTTTTCCAGAAGGGTATGCAGAGGTTCAGAACGGCTACCTTGGACACCTTCACATCAAGGATGTTCAAGTTGATACGCCCCGCGCAACATTGGAGGTGCGCCAAATGGGCCCATGGCCAACTTGGCCCTCTATTTGTGCCAATATCTGAAGCATTGAGATCAAATGGATATGATGGTGTTGTTTCGTTTGAGAGCGTCTATCACCCCGGCGATGGAGACTTCGAATCTGGGTTCAGGCACTGCATTTCGCGCTTTAAGGACCTTTTTTCTTAGCCGACGTGATCTGCCACACAAAATGACTGCGACGAAGCTTTCGCAAGTTGTCTTGAGTTGGGATGCTGCAGATTGATCAATCGCCGAAGCGGACATTGATCGGGGATATGGTGACTGGCGGAGGCTCAGTCCGTATAACTCTCGTTCATCCAAGTTCTGGAAAGTACCTAGGCGTTCATTTTTTCCTTTGATTTATAGTGCTTTATTTTCTCACTCGTTCATTGACGTTCACAACCCGGCCTTCCTAAATCACTACAAAGTGTGGGAACAAATGTGGGAACGATATGGCCTTGAGTGCGCGAAAAGTCGAAACAGCAGCACCCCGGACGCCATGGCGACGGGCGCGGCCTTTTCCTCTATGTCAAACCCACCGGCGCGCGCTCTTGGGTTCTTCGTTATCAGGTTCAGGGACGGCGGCGTGATCTGGGTTTGGGGGCATATCCTGACGTGTCGCTCAGCATGGCACGGGACCGCGCGGCGGAAGCGCGCCGCCTTATCGCCGAAGGCGGCGACCCCCATCGCCAAGAAACAACAAGCCAAGCCCAAAACCTTCAAATCCGCCGCGCTGGAGTTGATCGAAAGCAAACGCCCCGGCTGGAAAAGTGACAAACACGCCGCGCAATGGACGGCGACACTCGAAGCCTACGTTTTTCCCAAACTGGGTCAGGTGCAGGTGGCCAAGATCGAAACCGCCGATGTCATCGCCGCCTTGACGCCGATCTGGACAAAGAAGCCGGAAACCGCCAGCCGGGTTCGCCAACGCATCGAGGCTGTGATCGACTATGCGACCGCGCTGGGGCATCCGCACGGGCGACAATCCGGCCCGTTGGCGAGGCCATCTCGATCACTTGTTGCCCAAGCCAACGAAAGTCCGCGCAGTTAAACATCACCCGGCATTGCCCCACGCCGACATCGCAGATTTCATGACCGCCCTTGACGGTCGCACAGGTGTCGCGGCCCGTGCGCTGGCCTACACAATCCTAACCGCTGCCCGGTCAGGCGAAACGCGTGGCATGACTTGGGGCGAAGTTGATCTGGACATGGGCATCTGGACGATCCCGGCTGAACGGATGAAAGCAGGCAAAGAACACCGTGTTCCGTTGTCAAAGGAGGCAATCCGGCAAATCGGCCCTCAGCCCAAGAACATGGACGACACTGCACTTGTGTTTGGCAGCGAAAGCAAACCGGGCAAGCCCATATCTGATATGAGCATGACCGCCGTTTTGCGCCGTATGGGGCGCGACGGGATCACGGTCCACGGCTTCCGGTCCACCTTTCGCGACTGGGCAGGGGAAACCACTGGATTTCCGCGCGAAGTGATCGAAGCGGCATTGGCCCATGGTATCAAAGACAAAGCCGAAGCCGCATATGCCCGATCTGACCTGTTCGACAAGCGGCGCAAGTTGATGGAGGCGTGGGCTTCGGTCGCCACAACCCGCAGAAACGACGACAAAATCGTCGCGTTTTCAAAATAATATTTGGCCAATTATTGCGGAGCCTGCCAGCGCAAAAGCGTTTCTGCCTGACTCAGCACCAAGCTTACAGCGGCTGGCGCCAAGTCTGGTGGGTAGCCGTATTTCTTCAAGATGCGGCGGACAAGCACCCTCAGTTTGGCACGGGCACTTTCCTTTCGCTGCCAATCGACGGTGACATTTTTCTGGAGTTGCTCAACAAGGACATGGGCGATCTTGCGTAGCTCGTCATTTCCAAGCACTTCCATCGCGCTCTCGTTTTGGGCCAAGGCGTCGTAAAATGCCAATTCCTCTTCGCTTAAACCCAGATCGTCGCCACGTTGTGCGGAAGCTTTCATCTCCTTGGCCATGTCAATCAGTTCTTGG
>CANNZV010005894.1:0-22583 GCA_947561585.1 Caprella mutica | reverse complement strand
CTTATCCAGCATATCAACCGCTAAAACAGGCCGCTGCCAGGCTATAATATTAAGGGCAATACCCAACCCACAAGCCACAACCAAAGGATTCTTCACCAAGGCCAAAGCAACCCTACTCCAATTCATACCCCTTTCCGAATAAAGCGTGTACACCATCACACTCAATACATTCACTACCGGTATCATCACAGCAAGAACCAAAGCAGCCAGAGTTAAGCCAGATCCAGGCACAGCGGCGACCAACGCCAGCCCTATATAGGTATTAAACCGAATAGTCCCCTGAAAAAATGAAGTGAAATCATTAACTTCAAGGCGGAGAAAATACTGTGCTAAAAAACTGATAGCTGCCGAAATCAGGGTTAACAAGAATACGGCCAGTAAAAGCCAGGATTCGGCCTCCCAATTAAAATCAGCCTGCCACAAACGGGAAACCAACAAAGCCGGAAACAAAACATAGTAAGTGCCCTTTTCCGCCTGAACCCAGAATGCCTCATTAAGAAAGCCGCTACGCCGGGCCACATTACCCAGCACAAGCAATAGGAACACCGTAAGAATAGTAGTGAAAGTAGCGGACATTGAGCGTCAGAAACCGGTGTTTTCTAAATAAGTTCACCTAAAGCAGATATTGCCCGTTCAGCATCCTTACTTTGCACAAATATGTGGTCATGAAAATAAGCAGCAATCACATTGGCACTTATGCCATGTTCTGTGAGCTTGTTCGAAAACACTGCGGTCAGGCCTACGGCATCCAAGCTGGAATGAACCGTTAAAGTAATACCCCGATAAACGGAATCATAAGGATGCCCTTGTTCATCCGCTTTTGATTTCGGTATCACCAATGTGAGGCCTTCACTTTCCGCAAAAGCAGCAATAGGCTCTAAATCAGCATGATCCCCATAACGTGCGCTTTCAAAGGTGCAGAATACAAATTCACCTTCGATAAGCACCGGAGACATAGTTGCCAGTAATTTCTCTAAATTCGTTTCACCACTCATAACTACCTTCCTCCTGACATATCAAGCAGCGCACCATTGATGTTAAATAGGTTTTGAAGTCTTTCTACTGAAAAGTCGACCAATTTCGACGCAGGTGCAACAATCCCGGCATTATTCACCAAGGCCCCCAGACAGCCAAACTCACTATCAATTTTAGCGAATAATTCTAAAATACCGGCTTCAGGCCCAACATCCGATTGGATCGTGATTGCCCGCCGGCTCAACTGTTCAACTGCATCGACTACAGAACGGGCTTCTTCATCCCTGCTGCGGTAGCTGATAGCTACATTCCAACCTTTTCAGCAGCCAGAATAGCTGTTTCAGCACCGATGCCTCTACCACCACCGGTAATCAATACGACCTTTTCTTTCAATGCTTCTCTCCAATACTTAAGCATTCTCAGCTTGATAAAAAGACTATAAGTAAGCACGCATGCAAAAGTTATCAAGTATTTTTACGCCCGCATCCCTTAGCAAAATTGGGTGGTATGGTTGAAAACTTTTGCAATGCTACTTAGCATGGTGGATGTTTTCAATAGACAAAGCCAGTGATAGCAAGGGAAGGCAATAACAGGGTACTCAAAATAGTTTAAACTAGCCAACAATTTGCACTGACAGCCCAATCATCCATAAGGCCAGACCTATTGTGAACAAAACTAATCGTAAAGGCCTGCACCCAAGGAATATTCACCAACAAGGGTATGACTTCTCATTACTTACAAAGAATTATCCCCCATTGGCTGATCATGTAAAAACAAATACCCATGGTCATTTATCCATAGATTTCGCAGATCCGATGGCAGTAAAAATCCTGAACGCTGCTCTGTTAAAGCAACACTACGACATTGTAAATTGGGACATTCCTGAAGGTGCGCTTTGCCCCCCTATCCCCGGCAGGGTTGATTATATCCATTATATAGCCGAATTACTGGGGGTTAGTGAACCGCACCCGGACTGTGTTAATAGCCCCTCAAAAAGACGCTTACTTGATATTGGCACAGGCGCAAATGGTATCTATTCCTTATTAGCCTGCGAGGTATACGGCTGGCATTGTGTCGGTAGCGACATCAACTCTCAGTCACTTGGAAATGTAGCTTCAATTATTGCTGAAAACCCCAGGATAAAAGGCCAGTTAACACTACGTCAACAGCACGATAAGAATCATATTTTCGACGGGATTATTCAGGCAGGTGAATATTTTGACGTCAGTGTATGCAATCCTCCCTTCCATGCCTCCTTAGATGAGGCGCTTAAAGGCAGCCAGCGGAAACTGAACAACCTAGCCCGTAATCGGGGAGAGCAAAAAAACGCCCGGGAGAAAAAATTAATACCCACCTCTCCCACACTGAATTTTGGAGGCCTGGAAGCCGAGTTATGGTGTAAAGGCGGTGAGCGCTTGTTTCTTAAAAAAATGATTAAAGAAAGTAAAATATTCTCAAAACAATGCCATTGGTTCACCAGTCTGGTTTCCAAAAGCACCCATTTAAAAGAAGCTAAAAAATCACTGAATAAATTGGATGCTACAGATGTAAAGGTGATAGAGATGATTCAGGGGAAAAAAATCACCCGAATACTGGCCTGGACTTTCAAATAACTGTAGCGCTAACTAAGTAATATGGCAAAATCATTTACCATACTGGTCAATATAAATCACACTTTATATATTACAACGGTCGAAACTTTTACGGTCACGAAACTGCCCTGTTCGCGGGTTGTAACGATAAATGGCATAACAACGATGCTTGCCCCCCCTACCTGCTGTTTTCAGGATAGCGAGGTCGTTCATACCATCTCGATCATAGTCATTCACTTTCATGTACAGCCCACCCCACTCTCTTAGCAAAGGCAATCTAACTGAGCTAATACGCACCGATTTTCCATTATTAATCCGTGCTATAATCCTGGTTTCAGACAGAATAATCCTGGCATTTACACCGGAACGCACATTGAAATTCAACACGTGTAACGGTGGGCTGACAGACGGCTCCAGTTGATTATCAGCTAGTACCGAAGGCAGTACACCCTGACAACCTGCAATAAATAAAGTGGCCAGAGCGGTTATCAAATTCTTTTTAGTTGTCATGCAGTCTATCCTTTTACAAACTTGATCAATATTAATTTAAACGCATACTGACAGAATATTACTCACCTAACAGCTATGAAAGCCACATTTTACCCAAAGCAATGAAAGATGAACTCGTAGAGTTGCAGCCAAAGCATTAGAAATGGCTCGAAACATGCAGTAACATGCCTGATTATACTAACATCCATGAAAGTCAGCGTCCTCTACGATTATTCCAGGTGGCTTTCACAGCAACTTAACCGATAAATATATTTATCCAAGGTGTATTAAATGCGCTTAAGCAATGGGCTGATACTCATCGCCATTTTCACTTTACTCTCTGCTTGTGGTGGTGGGTGGTGATGGCAATACCAATGGTAGCGGAGGGGGCGAAACACCTAACCCTGACGTTGAAACGCCTGATCCCGAAACCGAAAACGGGTTACGGCAAATTGGTTATTAACGACCCCACAGCTGGTAGACAACTACCCGTACGCAATGTTCCCTATGTAACTGCACCGACTAACATGGCGCAGCGTAAATGGCCGGACGGATGCTGACGGTGAATTCGAATACCTGGAAGCTGAAAGCGTCACCTTCACTTTGCTGGGAGAAACACTCGGCCCGATCTCTGCAAAATCGATCATCACGTCAAGTGACTTAGCGGAAAGCTATTGCACAAATTCCGAAAACCCGAATAGTTGCAAATACAACGCCAGTAAAAACATACAACGCACCTTACTGAGTATTGATGCTGATAGTAACCTTGATAACGGCATCACGCCTTATGATGGAATTTCTGCTTTCCCGGCAAAACTGGATAGCTCTGTTGATGTATTCGAGCTCGCCCTGGCCAAAAAACTGGCTATTGATGGCCGCACAGCTGCTGCCCTGTTTTAAACCTTCATTGGGTATAAACCTCGAAGAGCCTCAGGCCGAAGCAGACGATGTCGGTGGCCAACCGCTTCCTTTCGTTGACCTTTTCCGGATTGCCCGCCCTTTCCCGAATACTCATGTAGTGACATTGTCTATGACGAGTATGGCTGGCCGGTAGAAATCCCTGAAAGCTGTAATGATGAAAGAACATCCGGTTCTGCATGTAGCCAGCTATGCCACCACTTTAATCATGCGCTATGTTCCTCTTGGCACCCTTACCCATCGGAAAATATACCGTATTGTACGAAGGTACACGGCAATATCCAGTATTCCGTATAGCCACAAAGTTAGCTGCGGAAAGCTCGCAGGGCCGTGACATCATTGAAATTACCGAAGATTTGATTAAAACCCGTTCCGGAGCGGGCTTAAGAGTACAAATCAAGGACATGACCCTCGGGGATCATGTGCGTAATATGCGGATTGTTATGCCCGGCGGAATCTGTGAAGGCAATCCTTTCTTTAGAGCTGAACAAGCCAGTGATTGCCCTGATGGTGCTTATCGCAGTTTTGCAGAAACCCTGGAACAAGATCGCAACGCCATCGTTTTCAACCCACAATTCATGAGCTTCCTCAAAGACTTCAAAGTTATCCGAACCATGAATTTCATGAAAGCCAGTCCGCGTAATCCTTGTTATACCTTTACTGATGAAGCTTATTTTGAGTGCCTGTTACAGGAATTCACCTGGGATCAACGCGCAAAAATGAATGACTCAATGTGGGGTGGCTCCTTCCGCACTGACTTAGTGAAACGTGCCGGACGTGGCGTGCCTTTGGAAGTCACTGTCGCTCTGGCTAACCAGTTAAAACGCGATCCCTGGTTTAACATTCCACACAATGCCACTGATGATTATGTGAAAAAATATGCGACCTATGTGCGTGATAACCTGGATTCGAGCCTGAAAGCGCACATCGAATATACCAACGAACCCTGGAACGGGCCATTCTGGGCCAACCCGTATACCATTGCCAAAGGTAAAGAAGCACAACTGGATGAACGTGATTATTGGGCAGGCCTCTATTACTACACAGAACGCTCGGTCGAAATCTTTAATATGTGGCAAGAGATATGGGGCAGTACTGAACGGTTGGTGCGCATTATTAATACCCAGCACAATGGCGGTGAGTTTGCCTCGCGCAATATGCTGAATCACAAAGGCGCATACCAATCGATTGATGCTTTGGCCAGCGGGCCTTATTTCTTTGGTTGCTGGAATCGGGCCAGTACCCGCTGCCTGGATGAAGAAGCTATACCGATGGTTTTAAAAGACATAACCTCGGTAGATGATATCTTCGACATTCTCGATGACCCGGACAACCCCTATGGCATGAAAAGCACTAAGGATTACGTTAAAATTCAGGCTGATGTAGCCAAAGAATTTGATGTTGATTTGTTTGCTTATGAAGGTGGCCAACACCTTACCGTAACCTGGGGTGATGCTGAGGTTAGCACTACCCGTAAAAACAGCATACTTGACCTGTTCCGTGCTGCGAATCGTGACCCGAGAATGGCTGAACGTTATGGCCAATTATTAAATGGCTGGAAAGAGAATGGCGGTAAACTATTTGCTTTGTATACCATGCCACAGACCTTCCATACCTTTGGTACCTTTGGGATTAAAGAGCACCTGGCCCAGCCCAGAGATCAAGCACCCAAGTATGATATGAGTATGCAGTTCCAGGAAGAACAGAAGACCTGTTGGTGGGACGGCTGCGAATAGGGCAAATCCTCTTCACGCCCCTTATTAGTGAGGGTGTCGCAAAAGCTAACGCCCTCACTCACTCCCCCTCTCCCTCATAGGGCGGGGGGCTTACTTCCAATCAGCCGGATTAACCCGAAAATACCCCTGCAATTGTTCAAATAAAGCAGGATGCTGACTCTTTAAGTCTTCAGGCTGTTCAAAAAATGTTTCGGTAACCACCGCGAAAAATTCAGCCGGCTCAGTCGCGCCGTAATAATCCAGCAATGTCCGGTCACCATTATAGGCAGCCCGTTGCAGACTTTCGAATTCAGCCGTAAGCACTTTGGCCCAACGCTTGTAACCTATGGCACTGCCCAAAAACGGTGCACCGTTAGTAGAACCGGACTCGTGGTCCAATTGATGCGCAAATTCATGCAATGCCACATTGGCTCCATCAGTGAAATCACGTGTACCGCGGATCACATCTTCCCAGGACAAAATGACTTTCCCATTATCCCAGGACTCACCCAACAAACTGCGGTGTTTCACTGCGGCCAACCCACTTTCATCAACGCCTTCACGTGCTACCAAAAAAGCATTGGGATAAACCAGGATGTACTTCAGCCCGGGGTAAACACCGGTTTTACGATTCAACAGCAACAAACAGGCGCTGGCTGCAATAGTAATACGCATTTCATCAGTCACCTCCAGACCGGCACAACCGGTAAAATACTTTTCGTGGACAAACTGCTTGATGCGTTGTTTAAGCTGAAGTTGTAGATCCGTCGGCATCCGACGATAAACCGGTAAATTACGCGCAAGAATACGCCGCCAATCCTCTGGAAAGGGTTTGGCTAACACTTTGCGCAGTTTGTAACGTGGCCATGTGAATACAGTGATCGCAATCAGTGCTATTAAAATCAATACCAGCAAACCAATATCGGGCATTTATCTATTCCGGTGATTAGTGGTGAGGCCGTTCATAAACATCTGAAAAACATCACACGATCACTTATAGATTCGTCCGCAATAGCTCTTTTTCAAGTGCCAGGGCGAATTTTCCAGGGCGAAAGGATTGGGCGCACAAACAGGATCACTCTTACACATGATGCCTGTAGGAGCACAAGACCTGTGTGTCTGCCCTATCATTTACAGCGCCCACTAATTACCCAGGAACTTAGCTATCTGTCCAGGCTGCAAGTTCATTACCATTCGGATCAGTGAAATGGAAACGCCGCCCGCCAGGAAAGGCAAATATACCCTGAACAATTTCTCCACCATTCTCAGCCACTTCCGCCAGAAGCTGTTCCAGGTTTTCAGAGTAAAATACTATTAACGCAGCCCCATTAGCTGTCGTAGACTTTGCGTCAGCACGGTAGAAGCCACCATCCATTTTCCCATCAGTAAATGCCCGGTATTCAGCCCCATAATCAGTAAACGTCCAGTCAAAGGTCTTTTCATAAAACGACTGTACAGCATCAAAATCAGCTGCCGGAAACTCGACATAGTCTATTTTTTTATCAATCGGCACAGCACATACTCCATAAGATTAAGTAGGATTGATCAGCGTCTAAAATTATTTAGTAAACTATAAAACATGATAGCGCTTGCCAATACCCTTTAGATTCAATTACATTCTCGCAACAAGTCAAGAACATCAAATACACCACCCAAGGAGAACACCATGTCAGCAATCGTACTGGACGGTAAAGCACTATCTAAAATCATGGAAGCCGAGCTGGCTGAACGTGTAGAAAAAATCAAAGCCAAGCTAAATGGCGAAACCCCTATTCTCGCCACTATTTTGGTGGGTGATGATCCATCTTCAGCGACTTATGTGAAAATGAAAGGTAATGCCTGTAAGCGCGTAGGTATGGAGTCGATTAAAGTAGTACTCGGCAGTGAGACAACGACCGAAGAGCTACAAGCCGAAATTCAAAAGCTGAATGACAACCCATTAGTACACGGCATTCTGTTACAACACCCGGTTCCTTCACAAATCGAAGAGCGTGTCTGTTTTGACCAGATTGCACTTGAAAAAGATGTCGATGGTGTTACTTCCCTTGGCTTTGGCAGAATGGCGATGCAGGAAGAAGCATACGGTTCGGCCACCCCACAAGGCATTATGTCTTTACTTGAACATTACGAGATCCCTCTGAGCGGTAAAAATGCCGTTGTCGTTGGGCGCAGTGCCATTTTAGGTAAACCAATGACCATGATGCTGTTAAATGCAAATGCTACAGTCACTGTTTGCCATTCCCGTACTCAAAACTTACCCGATATTATCAGCCGTGCTGACATCATCGTGGGTGCACTGGGTCAGCCTGAGTTTATTAAAGGCGAGTGGATTAAAGACGGCGCGGTTGTTGTAGATGCCGGTTACCATAATGGTGGCATTGGTGATATTGAAGTATCGGCCATCACTGAGCGAAGTGCTGCATACACACCTGTTCCCGGTGGTGTTGGCCCCATGACTATTTCGACCCTGATCCGTCAGACAGTAGAAGCTGCTGAAAAATCGGTAAGTTAATCAACGATAAAATGGTTTTTTAACCTGCTTTAAACTTTGCAGCAAAAGTGTCCATCATGACCTTTTGCTGTCATTCCGGACAAGAGGTAATACTTTTCTCTCGACATAGCTCGCCACAATTCGGGATAATCACCCGCCAAGCCCGCATGCAAAAGTTATCTCGTATTTTTTACACCTGCATCCTTTAGCAAAATTGGACTGGGCAGTTGAAGACTTTTGCCATGCTACTTATCATTACTATTCATTCAGGAATAATGCATCATGTTTGCCAACCTCCCGGTTCCGGCTGAGGACAAAATCCTTGGTATAGCTCGTCAGTTTCGCGCCGACCCACGTGACAATAAAATGAATCTTAGTGTTGGCGTTTATGCCAATCAGCAAGGTGAGACCATTATTCTCGATGTGGTGAAAGAAGCAGAAAAACGCCTGCTCGCCAACCAGACCACAAAGACCTACGTTGGCCTTGCCGGTGATACGAGCTTTAATCAGGCGATGAAGGAAATTGTATTTGGTGCAGACGCTGCAGACGATGAACTCATTCGCGGAGTACAGGCACCGGGTGGCAGTGGTGCTCTCCGACTGGTGGCTGAGTTAGTTGAACGTAATCGCCCGAACTCACGCCTGTGGTTCAGCACCCCAACCTGGCCTAACCACGAAGCACTGGTTGGTGTTGGCAACTTATCAATAAACTACTATCCCTATTTTGATGAAGCGAATAATGCGGTCGATTTTGACGGTATGAAAGCAGCTCTAAGTCAGTTAGGGCCGGACGATGTGGTGGTATTGCACGGCTGCTGTCACAACCCGACGGGGGTTAATCTCACTGAAGCCCAATGGGATGAAGTCGTCGCCATCGCACAGCAAACCGGGTTTTTCCCCTTTGTTGATCTCGCGTATCAGGGCTTCGGTGACGATCTCGACAAGGATGCTTATAGCACCCGTAAACTGGCTGCAAATGTTGAGGAAATGGCAGTCGCGGCCTCTTGCTCAAAGAACTTTGGCATTTACCGTGAACGTGTAGGCTGTGCGTTAGTAAAAGCCAAAACAGCGGACAATGCAGACGTTGCATACAAGCAGTTGCAGAAAATCGGACGTGGCCTGTACTCCATGCCGCCGGATCACGGTGCCGCTGTAGTCAGCATCATCTGGAACGACCCCGACCTGCGTCAGCGTTGGTTCGATGAGCTAAACACTATCACTGGCCGCATCCTTGATCTTCGGAGAGCACTGGCTACTCAGCTACATACAAAACTAGGTCATGGCCAATTTGATTTTCTGGCAGAACATCGTGGTATGTTTTCACGACTGGGAATGAGTGCAGAACAGGTCGGGCAGCTACGCGACAAACACGCAGTTTATCTGGTCGGTGACAGCAGAATGAATATTGCCGGATTACAGGAAGAACGGATAGGTGAATTAGCCAATGCTTTAGCAGATGTGATTAGTTAAGTAGGCTTCGAACGCACTCAGTCTAAAAGATTGAGTACGCGATTCATCAATCAATATCCGCTCCCTGAGTACAGACGAAGGGAACTAAACCGATCTAATCGGAATATAACGCTCCGGCTTTGCTGAGGGCGTTATATCGGGTGCCCAGGCGTGACCATAAATCACTTCATAAGTAGCAGGATACTTCCCATCCGCCCGCCTGAATTGCTCATAAGCCTGATAGAAGTTCTGTACCTGAGTTTTACCGGTCAAGCCCCGGTTCCTACCCACCGTAGCATTATTAGCACCCAGGCCCTTCAGGTCGCCTAACAAGTCTTTTACTTCGCCATAAGTCAGCGTAATCACTTCCATATCTACCACCGGATCACGAAACCCCGCCGCCAGCAATGCATCACCCACATCATGCATGTCAACAAAGCGGCTGGTGTGACTATAATCATCCACCACACCCCAGCTGGCACGTAGCTCCTGTAAAGTATCAGGCCCAAACGTACTAAACAGCAACAGGCCCTCAGGCCGTAACACCTGCGATAGCTCAGCAAATACCCCTGGCAGATCATTACACCATTGCAACAGCAGATTAGATACCGCCATATCAATACAGTCACGTTGCAGTGGTAAACGAGCCACATCCGCACAGATCCCGGCAGGCCTCCGTAGCCAATTGCCCTGCTGCCGGGTTTTCTTCACCATGTTTAAGGACAAATCCACGCCGATAACCTGCGATTTTTTATAGCGCTTTAATAAAGCCTCAGCAATTTTTCCCGTACTACACCCCAAATCAAGCACTCTATCAGGTTGTAGCTTCACCAAGTCAAGCCGCTCCAGTAAGCGATTCCCAATTTCACGTTGCAAAAAAGCAGAGGTATCATAAGACTCAACCGCCCGCTCAAAGCCGGAACGCACCTTACCACTTTCAAGCCAATAAACATCATCACTCATCTTGCCGCCCTGATAAACCGATCTACCTGATCGAGAAATAACTCTCGGTGTGTAACAAACAATGCCGGTTACCAAACGGCCTGCTTCATACTTCAGCCCTATAAAATCAGCAAGGGTTCCTACTATCCAAACAGCACAAAAAGTGACGACAACTGACTTTCTTTCACGCTATAGTACCGACGCTAAGTAGCATGACAAAAGCTTTTAGCCACATAATCCAATTGTGCTAAAGGATTCCGGCGTAAAAACACTTGATAACTTGTACATGCTGACTTAGTGCTTTTCAAAAAAACAGGGTTTTAAAAATATGCATCCTGATGCAACCAGTCTGTTGCCCTATATTTTACTTGTCGCAGCCTATCTGCTGGGGTCAATATCAACCGCCATCCTGACCTGCAAAGCGATGGGGTTAGACGATCCGCGAACCATGGGATCCAATAATCCCGGCGCAACCAACGTGCTGAGGATCGGCGGTAAAAAAGCAGCCTTCATTACACTGCTCGGCGATATGCTCAAGGGGTTAGTCCCGGTATTAACCGCAAAGCTGCTCGGCTTTGATTTTACCTGGCTAGCGCTGATTGGGCTGGCTGCTTTTCTCGGTCACCTCTACCCAATCTTTTATCGTTTCCAGGGAGGCAAAGGTGTGGCCACAGCCATCGGAGTCTACCTGGGATTAAATATCTGGGCAGGATTATTAGTATGCCTAACCTGGATATTTGTTGCCAAAGTTCTGAAAATATCTTCGCTGTCTGCCTTAATTGCCACCTTACTCGCGCCGGTATTTTTCTATTTATTGATGCAGAATGCTTTCCTGACAGGCGTCATCGCTATTATGACCCTCCTGATCTTCTGGCGACACCGCATCAATATCACAAACATGCTGGAAGGTAATGAAGGCAAAATCCAGACGACTGAACCTTCAGAGAACAAAGAGTAGCAGAATATAAACCTGTTAACCAATCGCTTAACGGAACGGAATCCACACTCCCTACATGGCAAATTTCAACACTCACGTTACCTACGCAGCAGCAGGCGCGGGCTTACTCAGCGTCCTGTGTTTACAGATCGGCGTAGTTGATCAACGCGATGCGCTAACGCTCGCACTGATCGGCACCATTGGCGGCATTCTTCCGGATATCGATTTACAACGCTCATACCCAAGCCGGATCATGTTTTCTATGTTGGGAATATTTGTTGCTTTCCTGATGATATTTTCGCTTGAGAATGATCTGTCTATCGTCGAATTATGGCTGGTAGGCATCGGTACATTCATTCTGATTCGCTTTCCGCTATGGCATATATTCCATAAGAACACGACACACCGTGGCTCAGTGCATTCTCTCATGGCTGGCATGTTAGCCGCCTTATCGACCACAGCACTGAGTCACCACATCCTGGGTAAAGATGACTTTACAGCCTGGCTTGGAGGGCTGTTTCTGTTATTGGGTTTTGTCCTGCACTTAGTACTGGATGAATTATATAGCGTAGACTTCACTAACCGACGGATTAAACGCTCGTTCGGCAGTGCCTTAAAAATAATAGACACCCGCAAACAATTCAAATCAGCGCTACTGACGGGTTTAACCTTCGCAGTATGGTTCATCACACCGGATGAAACGCAGTTTTGGGACACTCTGACCAGCCCGCAAACCTACCAAATCATAGGATCGAGATTATTACCCTGACAATATGACGGTAAAGGGAAAATCATCGGTAATATGGGCATACTGGGGTCCTGCGCTTTCGCCACACTCCAATTTGCTACCCTGGTTGAGTAACCATTTTATAGAGTAACGTCTACCTTTGCCGATAGAGCAGAATAACGCTGACACACAGCTGACAGGCTCTTCCGACAGTGTATTCTATTAGGTAATCATCGAATAAAGACAGCTGATCGTAAAAAGTGTTGCTATTTCGCACCATCCATCTGTAAAGGCTCTGTGTTACCCAGTTACATCCCTTAATATTGCCAATATCGAATAACTAAAATTCTAATATCTACTCAAATATCTAGTAATAATTATAACAAGGTTAGGTTTACCCCATGAAACAACAGCCAACTACTGTCAAAATTTTATCGTCATGCCTGTTACTCACAGCATTCGTCAATCACAGCACATATGCAGCATCAGATGTCGCACCTAGTGAATCTATCGTACCAAAGGCTTCCGCAGAACCTGCACCTATTATTATGGATGGCAATACATCCGTTGAACCCGTTGCACCTCCTCCGGTAATCATGGATGGCAATACATCCGTTGAACCCGTTGCACCTCCTCCGGTAATCATGGATGGCAATACATCCGTTGAACCCGTTGCACCTCCTCCGGTAATCATGGATGGCAATACATCCGTTGAACCCGTTGCACCTCCTCCGGTAATCATGGATGGCAATACATCCGTTGAACCCGTTGCACCTCCTCCGGTAATCATGGATGGCAATACATCCGTTGAACCCGTTGCACCTCCTCCGGTAATCATGGATGGCAATACATCCGTTGAACCCGTTGCACCTCCTCCGGTAATCATGGATGGCAATACATCCGTTGAACCCGTTGCACCTCCTCCGGTAATCATGGATGGCAACACATCCGTTGAACCCGTTGCACCTCCTCCGGTAATCATGGATGGCAACACACCAGGTTATTCAGCTAGTTATTCGGTAACAGAAATGGTTGCCGGCGAAACCACAACAATCGCAGCAACAGTTGTCGGTGATTCAGGCTTCCTGACAGTCTGGGCAGACTGGAATGGGGATGGAGATTACCAGGATGAAGGCGAAAAAATTATTCGCAATGCCCAGGACAATATCAGTCTGAATGAAGATCAGACGGCAGATAATGATAACGACTACGGTAATATAGGAGCCAGCATCATTGTCCCACACGATGCCACTCTGACAGATACTACAGCGCTATTTCACTGGTCAGCGAACCCATCCCAGGAGCCTGATGCGTTACCGCAGAATGGTGTGACTGAAGAAATCGTTCTAACAATCAAACCCGCTACAATAAAGTCTGAGCCACTGGTAATAGCACCAAGAGCCGCGGATGAAGCTGACGAAGAGGGGCTTAAATACACCATTCGCTGGAGCAATCAGGACAACCGCTATCATGTTTACATGAAGCCCGGCACTACGCCGTCCCCGGATCTTAGTATAACCGGACAAATCACTATTCGTGTCCCTCACGCCGTAGGAGCAGATCAGTTCCAGATCGCTAACCTGGCTTCAACAGTGCCGGGCACCCAATGGAGTTTTGACTCCAGAAGTAATGCTCCAACAGAAGCACCAACCAGCGATTACTTGTCACTTTCTCTATCCACCAGTCCAGCCTCAGCCTTTAAATGGCAGGCAGGCCAGGAAATTGAAGTCTTTAATTTTGCTAATGCCGGCAACTGCCTGGGTGTTCTGAGCATCATGGACAATGATACAGACCCATTCAACCTGGCGGCAATAAATGGCAGCACTAACAGTACGCTGGCCAACCCTGGTAACCAGTTCAATAACCTCGGATGGAATACCGCAGATTTACAGGCAAACAATTATGCAGGCAACTACGGCTTACCAGCTGATTGCACAGGCACACTCGATAATGACAATGATGGCTTGAGTAATGCAGAAGAAGAAAGCCTTGGTTCTGCGCCGGACAATGCCGATACCGATGGTGATGGTATGGGTGATGCGCTAGAGGCAGGCACTAATCCAGACAGCCCTACCGATACCGATAACGATGGTATTGCCGACATACTTGACACAGACGATGACAATGATGGCGTGTTAACGCAGTATGAAAATTACAATGGTGCAACCCCGGCAGATAACGATACCGATCAGGACGGTACACCTGACTTCCGTGATGCTGATGATGACGGCGACGGCAAACCAACATCAACTGAGCAGGCCGATCCAAATAATGATGGCAACCCCAGTGACGCTGTTGACGCGGACGAAGACGGTATTCCGAGTTATCTGGATCCAGACGAAAACAGCGGCATTAGCTTGCAGGTTCGTGGCATCCTACAGGGAGCCTACAACAATAGTAGCAATCTCATGCGGGACAGTCTGAGCGAGAAAGATCTGCTTCCGACCCTCCAGCCTTATGACCAGGACAGCCTGTCAGAACACAGTGGGACAGAAAGCCTGAGCGCTGGTGTTTTGTCTCTGGAAGGCAATGACTCACCGGTTGACTGGGTATTGGTTGAATTACTTGATACGACTGACCGTGAAGTCCGTCTGGGTAGCCAAGCTGCAATTATCCAGCGTGATGGTGATGTAGTTGATGCAACAACGGGGTCGTCCACGATCGTATTCCCGGATATTGAGGCGGGTGACTACTATATTGGCCTGAATCATCGCAATCACCTCGGTGTTGTAACACTGAACGCTTTTACCTTATCAACTACGCCACAAATGATTGATTTCACCCTGCCTTCACTCGAAGTATACGGTGATAACGCACGTTATAATATGAATTCAGTAGCGATGCTCTGGGGAGGTGAGGCAGATGACACCAACAGTATTATTTGTAACGGCCCGAACAACGATGTAACCGCCCTGCTTAGTACGGTGTTGACTGATCAGGATAATAGTTCATTTAACAGCAACTTCCGTTTAAGTAATTACAATCAGGCAGACTTTAATCTTGATGGCCTCACACTGTTTGCCGGGCCGGATAACGATACGAATATTGCGATGGGCAATGTATTACTCCATCCGGAAAATGAGACTTTCTCCGCCAACTTCGTGGTGCGGGGTCACAAACCGCAATTCAAAAAAGCGGATGCTAGTCTACCGAGCTTAGGTGATGCACACGGAAAGAACCAATAGCTAATAGAAAGTTCACTGCTGACCTTGCCAGACATGGCAAGGTCAGTAGAGGATATAACCCGGTTGGGCTTAAGCTTTTTTGCGTGGTGGCTTTTTACCACCGCCGGCTAAGTCACTACCTGAACCGGGCTTTGCACGCGGCTTTCCTGTTGCACTTTTTGGCTTAAATGAACTTTTTTTACCATTCACACCCGGACGCTCAGATTTACCCGGTGCTCCGGACTCCTTGCTACGCGCACGAGGTGGTGGACGCTCTCCCGGCTTTCCGCCTCGCGAAGGAGCAGTTCTTCCGGCAGGTTTAGCACCACGGGGAGGTTTGCGTTCCCCCGAAGCAGGCCCTTCACCTTCACCCTTGTCAATAGTGATATCCAGTTTACGACCACACACCCGGACAGCTTTCAAATGTTCGAAGACATCCATTGGCATACCGTCAGGTAAATCCAGCACGGTATAGGAATCACGGATGTTGATATTGCCGATGTATTCGCTATCCAGACTTATCTCATTCGCGATTGCACCAACAATATTTTTAGGCTGAACACCATGTTCTTTGCCCACTTCTATGCGGTAACGACGCATATCGAGATCAACCGGTGGCTCCTGGCTTTCTTCACGACCACGGTCACGACGGGGCTGATCACGATTGCCGCGCTCACTGCGATTGACCTCACCACGAGGATTTCGATCACCACGCTCTCTTTCGTCGCGTTGCGGACGAACAGGCTCATCACTAATTTGCGGCTGAAGTGGTTGCTCTTTTTGCACCAGGTAAGCCAGTGCTGCCGCCACATCTTCCATTTCGAGATCATTTTCTGTCTGGTAAGACTGAATCAGCTCACGGAAAAAACCTAGCTTCTCAGTATGGCGAACTTCGTCCAACTGCTTCTTAAAATGATCAATGCGACGATCGACAATCTCATTCTTCGTCGGTAATTGCATGGGTTCGATTTTTTGGCGTGTTGCCTTTTCAATCGAGTACAACATGCGTTTTTCACGCGGTGCGACAAATAAGATTGCCGTACCACTACGCCCTGCCCGTCCGGTACGGCCAATACGATGCACATAAGATTCAGTATCGTTAGGGATATCGTAGTTAAAGACATGGCTAATTCTTGGCACATCTAAACCACGCGCAGCAACATCGGTCGCGACAATAATATCGAGTTTACCTTGTTTAAGGCGTTCTACTGTCCGCTCACGCTGTTGCTGGTTCAGATCACCATTGAGCGCAGCACTGGCAAAACCACGTGCTTCGAGTTTCCCCGACAGCTCTTCAGTACTCACTTTGGTGCGTACGAATATGATCATCGCATCAAAATCAATCACTTCCAGAATTCGGGTCAGCGCATCTAGTTTATGGACGCCGCGAACCTGCCAGTAAAGCTGGGTAACTGACTCAACCGTAGCTGTTTTAGTAGCAATTTTTATTTCTACGGGATCATTAAGATGGCGCATCGCGATACGGCGTATCGGTGCAGGCATCGTCGCGGAGAATAAGGCAACCTGGCGACCTTTTGGCGTATGACCAAGAATCTCGTCAACGTCATCGATAAAGCCCATGCGCAACATTTCATCCGCCTCATCAAGCACAGCAGCTTTCAGGCCACTTAAATCGAGGCTCTTACGTCCAAGGTGATCCAGCACACGGCCAGGTGTTCCAACCACGACATGGACACCACGGTGCAGGCGGTTAAGTTGCTGCCCCATACTCTGGCCACCATAAATAGGCAGAATATGAAAACCAGGTAAGTAACGTGCATATTTCTGCATCGCCTCGGCCACCTGGATGGCCAGCTCACGTGTAGGCGCCAGCACCAACACTTGAGGTTTTAACTGTTTTAAATCAATTTTGCTTAACAGTGGTAAAGCAAAAGCAGCCGTTTTACCCGTTCCTGTCTGGGCCTGGCCTAATAAATCACGCCCTTCCAATAAAGGAGGGATACTTTCCGCCTGAATAGGCGAAGGTGTTTCATAGCCTACTTCAATAATTGCTTTTAGAAGAGGTTCAGCCAATGCCAAATCGCTGAAACGTATCGAGGTGTCGTTTTCTGGAGCAGATTCTGTGGTCATAATCACGCCGGTATGCAGTGGCCCGGTGGCGGGATTACCAGCGGAACGGATAAATTAGAGGGTCGCATACTATACGCTGCCAAACCATAAAATGACAAGTAGTAATTATGCGTATTTCACAAGCACATAACGCTAACTTATGGATATTGTTGTAATATTTGTTACAAATTCCTTTTTATTATCTGCGACGGCAGCCAAAAAATGCTTTACACTGGCTGAAGAGCATTATGAAACCTCAATTACCTTATGCTAAAACCTGGACTGGGCACAGTTGTAACAACTGCATGGTTTAGCAAGTAACAATTAAGCACACCTGTGAAAGCTACCAAACATTACATTGTTAGGCTTTCTTAGGGGCGGGCCAGGTTTTTTTGAGGATATTTGTCATGCTGTTTATCCAAATGGAAGGCGACTATGTCAGATAGCACTCAGGATGATAACGATCTAACCCCAACACAGGAATACCTCATTGCAGGCCTAGTTATCCTGTTATTCGGAAGTCTGTACTGGTTTTTTAATCATGCCGGTTCAAATGCCGGAGCTAATCTTTTAAGCACCTCCCAAACACCTGCAGTGATTGCCGGATCTGGCCAAAGTAGCCCAGGGGAGACGACTAAACCTATTCCCTTAGCAGAAATCGAAGGTAAGGAAAAAGCTTCGCAGGATATCCCTGCCCAAGCTGATTCCACACAGAATCAAACTGATCAGGATGCCCCTGAAACAACGGCACCTCCAGTTCAGACGGCAGAAATCAAGGCCACCAGTGAGACCACTGATACACCTGTGCAGACAGCAGCAAACCCCGGCCCGGAAGAGGATGCCAGTGGTGTCGAAACCGAAAAGGCAGCCGAAGAAACTCAACAGGCTAATACCGAAGAACAAGCTGTCAGTGTTGAAGCAGAGACCGCCACAGCGACGGATGAAACTCAACAGGCCAATGTGCCGGAGAATGACGATTCTTCAAATGCTACACAACAAGCGCCAGCAACAGACACAGAAAACACCAGCGGCCTTGTGGTTATGGATGCCACCGTAACGCAACTCAGTGATGACTTGTTAAACGGCAGACTCGAAAACCCATTAGTACTCAAAAGTATCAATTTCGCCCCGGACTCTACTGATATCGAAATGGATTCTAATCATCAGGTGAAGGCCATTGCTGGCTTGTTGCAGAAATACCCGGATAGCAAAGTGCTGATTCGTGGTCACACTGATAGTGAAGGTGCTCCAAGCAACAACAAGCGCTTGTCTCTAATGCGTGCTACCGCTATGGGACGAAAACTGGTTGAAGCGGGTGCCAATGCACAAAGCATCATTATTATGGGTATGGGTCATACCGAGCCTCTCAGCAGTAATGACAACGAAGCAGGTCGCCGCAAGAACAGACGTATCGACATTTCTATTACCCAGTAATAACACAATAATTTCGCAAAACCTTACCGACAAGGAGTTACACAATGGATGAAACATTATCCTCTATAACCGGCTTTTTAGGCCCGCTTGGCTCTGGCAAGCTCGGACACGCACTAATTGGCTTACTGATTCTTATTGTCGGACTGATTGTAGTGAGTCTGATCTGTAAAATCATCGGACGTTTACTCAATAAAGTTGGCTTTCTGTCACGCACGAATCTGGCAAAACCTTTTGCCTCACTGATTAAAGCCGTACTCACCATTTTCGTTTTAATGGCCGTGTTACAACACTTTGGCTTAACCGATGTATTGGCACCGCTGAAAGCCATGCTAAATAAATTCCTGGCCGCTGTTCCGAACATTATTGGCGCAGGCGTTATAGGTTATGCCGGTTGGATTATTGCTAAAATTGTTTCTGAGCTGGCGGGTGTCGCCCTGCTTAAAGTTGATCGTCAGGTTGCCGATAAAACTGGTAACAAAAGCATCCAGATGTCTAAAATAGGCAGTAGCTTTGTCTTTGCCGCGATTCTGTTACCCATTGCTGTCAGTGCGCTGGGCGTTCTGAATATCCCGTCAATTACTGAACCTGCTTCTGCCATGCTGAATAAGTTATGGACAGCAATACCTAATATTATAGGTGCGGCTATTATTATCGCTGTCACTTATTTTGTTGCTAAGTTTGTAGTGTCTATTTTAACCAGCATTCTGGATGGCTTAAATGTCGATAGCATGCCTCAAAAATTAGGCCTTTCCGGTGTTTTCAATCACTCATTCACACCCACCAAACTGATTGGTAATGTGATTATGTTTTTTGCGATGCTGACAGCTGCAACTGCGGCGGTAAACACCTTAGGTATCGATGTTATTTCTCAGATCTTTGCCAGAGTGTTGGAATTTGGCGGCGGCATTCTTGTGGGTGGTGTGATTCTGGTGATTGGCTACTTACTAAGTAATCTGGCTTATAACAAACTCCAGGCCTTTGGTGCTGGTGGTTTAGCTAATATTGCACGCATCGCTATTCTTGGCCTTGTTCTTGCGATGGGCTTACGTGCAATGGGACTGGCTGACAATATTGTGAATATGGCGTTTGGCTTTACGCTGGCAGCAGTAGCTGTGGCGGTTGCCTTGTCCTTTGGGTTAGGTGGACGTGATGCAGCACGGCATCTTGCCAATAACTGGGTTCGAAAGATCAATAAAGATTAGGGATTGATTTCATTGGCTGAAAGGACTCAGCCCTTTTTTTAAAGATCATTTACACATCTGCCGGATTTCATATCCGGCAGGTTTAACTTCCTTTCCTCAGTTTTCTTTCCAGGGCATTCCAAATTAATAATTTGGCTTGTGCTGGCTTGTACAAATTCATATCATCTCTCTGCTTATTTAGCACCCTATCTATTTAATACTCGGAGCATGTCGTGGATTTATCCCCTGAAGAACTCGCTGATCAGATTATTCAAGAAGAATTTCGTGAACGGACAGGGGTGTTGAATTTACATGGATTAGGGCTTAAGGAACTACCAGAAGCTATTCGTGAAATGGTTTGGCTAGATGTGTTAAATATCGGAGACCAGGCATCATGGGATAATGACGACCAGACTTGGCAATTGGATACCTACAGAACGACTGCAAACACTATTAAAGTAATTCCCATTTGGATTAAGGAACTTCACCGATTAACAATATTTAATTGTAACCGTAGTTCAGTTAAAGACTTAAGCCCAGTAAACAAAATAACGCAACTAAAAAAACTATTTTTCAGCGGCACACAAGTCAATGATTTAAGTTCTATCAGTAATATGACACAGTTACAGACAGTAGTTTTCAGTAATACACAAATCAGCGACTTAAGCCCAATCACCAACATGACTCAGCTACAAATGTTGCATTACGACAACACGCAAATCAGCGACCTTCGGCCCATCGATAAATTGACTCTGTTGCAGTTTCTAACTTTCGACGACACACATGTCAGTGATTTAAGACCGCTTCATAGCTTGACACAACTACAGACACTATTCTGTGGGAACACACAAGTCAGCGACTTACGGCCACTCACGCCCTTTTTGAAAAGAGGTGGTTTTCTAATTCAAGGCAACAATCCACTAATTATCCCCCCGCAAGAGTTTGCTCAACAAAGCGACGAAGCAATTCTCGAATACTTCGACCAACTGGATGAAAACCCAGTCCCCCTGAACGAGCTAAAAATAATATTCCTAGGCGAAGGCGCATCTGGCAAAACCTCCCTCATAAAATGCCTACGCAACGAACAATTCGACCCAAAAGAAGAACAAACCCACGGCATCCGCATTCGTAAAACCGATTTCGAAGTGGAAAACGAATCCATCAAAGCCCACTTCTGGGATTTCGGCGGGCAAGAGGTCATGCATGCCACCCACCAATTTTTCCTCTCCCAACGCTGTATCTACGTGCTGGTATTAAACAGCCGCACCGACGACCGAGCAGAATACTGGTTAAAACACGCCAACAGTTTCGGTGGTGATTCCCCCATCCTTGTCGTACTCAACAAAATCGATGAGAACCCAGCCTTCGAAGTCGAGCGTAAAGCCTTAAACAAAAAGTATCCTCAGATAAAAGGCTACTACCCACTTTCATGTAAAGAAGGTGCAGGCATGGACGATTTCAAGCAGGCACTACTCCAACAAATGGCCGAAGCAACCACACGCCGCACCCCGTTCCCCGCCACCTGGTCAGCCGTAAAACAGCACTTCGAAAACATGGAAGATGACTACATCAATTCCGGTCACTTTAAAGAAGTCTGCCTTGAAAAAGGCGTAGACCGCCCCTTCAGCCAAGACGTGTTATTACAGTTCCTGCATGACCTCGGCGTAATCATTAATTTCCATGATTTACTGCAATATTGCGACATGCAGATTCTTAATCCGCTGTGGTTAACCGGCGGTGTTTACCGAATCATCAATTCCCCTCTGATCACTGAAAACAGAGGCATACTGCATGAAGATCAGTTTGATCAGGTCATTAACGACCCACGCTACAAAGCCGGCAACACCGGCGAAAAAACCTTCATTTACCCGAAGGATAAGCTGCCGCATATTGTACGTATCATGCAGGAATTCGAATTGTGCTACCCGTTGGATGCCAACCGTTATGTCATCCCACAACTATTACCCGTAGCAGAACCTGACTTTACCTTTGCTGGCTCTCTGATCCAGTTTGAAGTTCAATTTCCAGAGTTTTTCCCCGACAGTATTTTCCCTCGCTTAATGGTGAAGCTACATTCCTACATCGTGGACGGCCTTCACTGGCGAACCGGAATGGTATTACACAAACCACTGATTTTTGATGCAAAAGCCAGAATACGCTCAGACAGAGAAGATCGGAAAATTACGATTGATGTGTGCGGCAAAGAACCAAGGAGACTCCTAAGCTATATTCGTGCAACCATCCAGGAAATAGTAAGCGATTTCGCCAAGCTACATTGCCTCGAAAAAGCAGCTATCCCCAATGAGCAAAACCAACTGATCCTGCGTGATTATGATGAATTGGTCGCCTTAGAAGAAATGGGAGAAACTGAAATTCCCATTGTCGAACTACGTAAGAGAATAGCCATTAAAGACATTCTTGATGGCATTGAAGACGCCGAAATGCGTGATATAGAAACCAAGACAGAAATACAGGCCTTCGTTTCTTACTCTCATAAAG
>CANNZV010005893.1:0-22588 GCA_947561585.1 Caprella mutica | reverse complement strand
CATGCTCCTCATACTGTTGCTGAAAAGTCGCAGCATTATTGGGATGCTCCTTCTGGATTGCCTTTGGTACAGCATTCTTTGTTAATGATGTTGGATCATCACCTGAAAGGTAAAATTAGCCTAGAAGAAATTGTGCGTAAAATGGCTCATGCTCCCGCCGATTTGTTTAACGTTCAAAACCGCGGTTACATCCGCGAAGGGTATTATGCCGATATGGTTTTGGTTAAGCCTAATTCGACGACAAGGGTTCGTGGTAGCGAATTGCTTTACAAATGCAAATGGTCTCCCTTAGAAGGACACCAGTTTGGCCATGAGATTACGCACACTTTCGTTAACGGAAACATGGCCTATCGTCATGGTCAATTTGATGAGTGCGTTAATGGCCAGCGCTTGTTGTTTGATAGGTGATAGTTAACAATTAACATTTAACATCTAACATCTAACATCTAACATTTAATATCTAGCATCTAGCATCTAACATTGAACATTTCTTGTTCAATGTTAGATGTTCAATGTTAATTCTAAAACGCAACAAACTGTTCCGCTTGCGCCTTCAAGGCAGCAAGTGTTCCTTCATCCGTGAAACGACCAGCCTCGTCGAGTAAGCCGCCAATTCCCGAAATCGGAATCTTGTTCGCTAGTACATCCATTTTTATGTAGTGAAGCATATTAGTTAGCGCATCGAGGCCTCTTAAGTTACCTGATCGTCCAGCAGCGACGCCAACCAAAGCAGCCTTTTTGCCATGCCAGCATAGTGGTAAATCACTCGCATCGATCATTAATTTAAAAATGCCGGGGAATGCTCCATTGTACTCTGGTACGACAATCACAAATTTTTTCGCGTTCACCAAGTGCTCCTTTTCAAACGCTTTAAAGCTTGGAGTAGGATCGCCATACATGGTTGGACTAATGAAATCCAAGGGCAAATCGGCCATTTTGCAGTGATTCACCGTTTGCCCAAGCTCTTTTAGAATTTGTACATAGGCAGAAGCCACTTTATCTGTATTGCTGCCAGCACGATTGGTGCCAGAAATAACTGTAATCATCATTGATAGTTTGATCAAAGATATTGAAACAGATCAATTAGGATTTTGTTTTCACTTTAGAGAAATTGTGATCTGTTGGTAATCAATAGTTCTGCAATTAACTGAGTGCTTATCTCATTCCGTATATTTGTGGTTTAAAGACGCATTTATGAAAATTACCTTTTACGGTCAGTCTTGCTTCCTCTTTAAATCCAAGGGTAAATTGGTATTGGTTGATCCGTTTTTTGAAGGGAATAAACATGCCGAAGGGATCGATTGGAAGGCGATTGATTGTGATTATATTTTGTTGTCTCATGGTCATGGTGATCACGTGGCGCAAGCACTAGCAATTGCTAAGCGTACCAATGCGATGATCATATCTACTTATGAAGTAGCGACTTGGTTTAGCGATAAAATGGGCTACACCAATGTGCATGATATGAACCATGGAGGTAAGCGCGATTTTGAATTTGGAACGGTGAAGTGGACAAACGCAGTGCACTCATCAACTATGCCCGACGGAAGTAGTGGAGGTACAGCGGCAGGGATGATCATTTGGGCTGAAAATAAAATCTTCTATTATGCCGGCGATACTGCTTTGCATTTGGATATGAAGTTGATTCCAATGTGGGCTACATTAGACTTTTGTATTTTGCCAATCGGTGACAATTATACAATGGGATACGAGGACGCTGCAGTTGCTGCAGAATTTGTAGATTGCAAGAAAGTAGTTGGCGTACATTATGGTACTTTTGGCTACATTGTAATTGATCAAGCAGCGGCTTTGGATCATTTTAAAGAAAACAAAAGAGAATTGGTGTTGCCGAATTGGGGCACGGAAATGGAATTCTAACTAGAACGGATGACACGAGTAATTTCTATAGCAAATCAAAAAGGTGGCGTTGGCAAAACAACGACTTCTATCAACTTAGCAGCAAGCTTAGGTGTATTGGATCAGCGTGTCCTTCTAATCGATGCCGATCCTCAAGCCAATACCAGTTCCGGTCTCGGGATCGATGTATCTACAGTGGAGGCGAGCATTTATGAATGCCTAACTGGCGAAGCGCAAATTGAAGAAGCAATAATCTCCGCAAATTCTCCGAATCTTTGGATATTGCCAAGTCATTTGGACTTGGTTGGAGCCGAAATTGAACTCGTGAACATGGAAAATCGCGAGTATATTATGAAGAGGGTGCTCGAAGAAGTGAAAGACCGTTTCGACTATATTCTAATCGATTGCTCTCCGAGTTTGGGCTTAATTACTTTGAACGCATTAAATGCTTCTGATTCCGTTATTATACCAGTTCAATGCGAGTACTTTGCTTTGGAAGGGCTCGGAAAATTACTCAACACGATTAGCATTGTTTCCAAGCAAATGAACCCCGACCTTTCTGTGGAAGGAATTTTGTTAACTATGTATGACGGCCGTCTTCGTTTGGCAAAGGAAGTCGTTCAAGAGGTTCGTCGTTTATTTAAGAATATGGTTTTTGACACGGTAATCCATCGAAATATTCGCTTAAGCGAAGCGCCGAGCTTCGGGCAATCGGTTATCATGCATGACCTGCGTTCCTCTGGCGCCATTAATCACATTAACTTGGCAAAGGAGTTAATTGAAAAGCAAACAGAGGTGGTCAGTTCTTAAGGAACTGAAACAAAAAAAAATCGCTTAATAAGTGTAATAGAGTAGGAGCAAAAATGGCTTTGTTTTTCTCGGTAAATAAGTAGCAAGTGGCAAAGAAACGAACAGGATTAGGAAGGGGACTTGGAGCGCTGATTGACAGCGCTAAACTCGATCCAGTTTCGCAAGGAAACCTACCACCGAAGCGACAAAAAGAGATTTTAAACGGAACTGCCGAGATTGCAATTGCTGAAATCGAGCTCAATCCATTCCAGCCCAGGAAGGATTTCGATAGAGAGCGATTAGAGGAACTAGCTGCCTCCATTCGGATTCATGGAGTAGTGCAACCTATTACCGTCCGCTTGCAATCAGGTGGAGGAAAAAAATTCCAACTCATATCTGGTGAGCGAAGATTAAGAGCAAGCCAGTTAGCAGGAAAAAAACAAATTCCAGCCTATATACGCCTTGCGAATGATCAAGAGATGCTAGAAATAGCCATCATTGAAAATATTCAGCGAGAGAATCTTAACCCAATAGAAACGGCTCTATCCTACCATAGACTGCTCGACGAAGTAGCTTTAACGCATGAAGAACTAGCAAAACGCCTTTCGAAAGAACGTAGCTCGATTACTAATTTTTTGCGCTTGCTAAAATTGCCACCGGAGGTCCAAAACGGGCTTAGGAAAGAGCGGATTACCATGGGGCACGCAAAGGCATTACTGAGCAGCGATGATATTGCTTTGCAATTGAGTATTTACCGTGAAATTCTAGAAAAGAACTTATCGGTGCGTGCCACAGAATTAATCATGCGGCAAATGACCGGGAAGTCAACAGGCAAAGCCAATAAAAAGAACGTAAACCCAGAGATCGATCGAGTACAAGACCAGCTCGCTAACCGCTTTGATCGCCGGGTGATGATTAAACACACAGCAACAGGTAAAGGTCAGATCACCTTCCATTACTCAAGTGAAAAGGACTTAAATAATCTTTTAGAGTTATTGGATTAGAATCCTAATCCGAAACCGACGTTCCTTGCTTATGAGTCATTTTTACTACAAAAACGGGATTGCAATTGCGTTTTCTTTTTGCCTGCTGTTTGCCCAAACGGGATTGCTGGCTCAAGATGTATTCGAGCTCGATAGCACGATCGTCGTGCAAGTGATGGATTCTACTGCGGTTGATACTAGTTCCGCGGAAACTCCTATTAAAGTGATTCGCTACAATCCAGGACGAGCTGCATGGAAATCTGCCTTAATTCCCGGATGGGGACAATGGTATAACCATCAGCGTACAAAAGCCCCAGTTTTTTTGGCTGGAATGGCAACAGGAATTGGTTTTGCAATTTCGGAAGGCAGAAAATTTAAAGACTACGATAATGCCTATAGAGCCTTGCTCTTAGATCCTAATGCAATAACTAAGTTTCCGACTTTAACTCGTTCTCAAATACAAGCAAAAAGCCTAGATCATAAGGGAAACCAAGGACTTGCCACTAGTTTAACGATAGCCGTTTATGGATTTAATGTGTTGGACGCTTATGCAAGTGCTAATATATTAAATTCGCAAAGGAATCATATTCCTGCAAAGTCTGCTTATCTCTCGGCAATCCTGCCAGGAATGGGGCAAATTTATAATGACCAATGGTGGAAAGTTCCCTTTATTTATGCAGCATTGGGAACTGGGGTTTACATGATCCGACAGAATTATTCTCGATACGATAGTTTTAGAGAAGCTTATATTTTTCGAGATGATCCAGATTATGTCCCTGATGCAATCGTGGATACAGCCTTAAACGATAGCGATATACTGAGAATTATAGATTTCTACCGTTCCAATCTAGATTTAGCAGTACTGCTAACATCTGCCATGTACATTCTTAATGTTATCGATGCTACAGTTTTTGGACATTTACATGAGTTTGATGTAGATTCTGAACTATCTTGGAGACTGAGTCCAGAAATACGAATGCAGCAGTTATCGAACAGACAGGAGCTAATTGCAGGACTACATTTTAATTATCGTTTTTAGCAAACTTATTATTTACTGTTAGAATGAAAATAGCACTAATTGGCTACGGAAAGATGGGGCAAGCAATTGATGCCTTGGTGAAAAAAGACTTTCCCTCAGATGAGGTTATTATTAGGGTTGACTCTAACGATGCACAGTTACTTTCGCCAGAAGTATTGGGAAGAGCGGACGTCGCTATTGAATTTTCCGAACCTAAATCTGCTGCGAATAATATATTAGCTTGCTTTAAAGCAAACGTGCCTGTTGTTGTTGGAACGACTGGTTGGTACAGTCGCAAAATGGAAATATTAGGGGAGTGCAAACGAAAGAATCAAGCATTATTCTATGCACGTAATTTCAGTATTGGAGTTGCTGCCTTTTCTAGAATAAATAAACTCCTTGCGAAGTTAATGAGTGCACACCCTTCCTATGTTGTATCGATGGAGGAAATACATCATACAACAAAAAGAGATGCCCCAAGCGGAACTGCGATTCAATTGGCCGAAGATATTATTTGGGAACATCCCGTGCTTGAGGATTGGGGTGATTACGACGAAGAGGATGATTCTATCCTTCCAGTTAGTTCCGTTCGTGAAGGCGATGTAAAAGGAACTCATAGTGTTAAATGGCAATCAGCGGAAGATCAGATAACGATTACACATGAAGCATTTAATCGTACAGGCTTTGCTCTTGGTGCACTAACTGCTGCTCGTTATTTATGTAGCAGAAAAGGTGTATTTACGATGGATGATTTAATGAAGGATTGAATACGGGCCTGTGTTTACTTTAGATTTTTCGTCTTGCAAGACAGGCTAATACTAGGCACTTCTTCATGACATCACTCCGTTAATCCTTAAAACCCAATATAAAACCCGCCATTTTGTTGGCTCATGTCTTTCATGAATTTTACTTTCGGATCGTGCGAAGATTTTGTGCGGTAATCAGAACCAACACCAATGGCATTAATTGTTTTTTTACCACCATTTAATTCCTTGATGTAAGCAAGAACCTTGCTTGTTGGATCATTAGGACATTCGGTACTTCCAGGCTCGGATCGTGTAGGTAAACCATCGGATAAAAAAGTGATTGTTCCAGCTTCTTTGTAAGCGGGGTGATTAAAAACAAATTCCATAACCGATCGAGTAGGAGTGCAATTTCTTGCGTACAATTTATTCATGTGCTTATAAATAGTGTACTTTAGATCTGGAGTAACTGGCATTAATTTTCCGTATAAATACTTGTAATCTTCGGTCGGGCTATAAGGATAAATAATGATATCAACTTTGTATTTTTCATCCATTGTTGCAATTAACATTTTCAATCCAGCTTTAACATCCTTTAATTTATCCGGTTCTGGATCTGCTTCCATACTTCCAGAAACATCTAGCACAAAGACCACATTTTTGTCAGAGAATTTAACACCCGTTTTATCTTCTTGTGTTCCTTGGTTTTTTGAAGCTTCTGCTATTTTGTTTTTTAAGTTCTCATTTTTCTCTTTATATTGCTCTAGTTCATTTTGCAATGCATCCAACTCTTTTTGCTTATCTGCAATGGCTTCAGCCTGCGCTTCCATGGATTCAGCGATTTGCGAGTTTTCGGATTCTAAATCTGTTTTAGTATTTAATGCCGATGCTAAATCAATAGAAGCTTTTCTTTTCTCCGCCTCCAAGGCTTCTACTTGATTTTTTAGTGTTATGTTTTCCGTTCGTAAATCTTCCGTTGTGGTGTCATTCGATTTAAGCTGTTTCCTTAACTCGTCAATTCTTTTACTAAGCGAGGTGACTTGCGTAGCTAATTTGTTTTTTTCATCATCACACTTCGCTAACTGTATTTGCATTTTATTTAACTCTTCTTTGGTGCTACCAACTGCCGAGGTAATCGATGAAATTTTTGCCTGTAAGTTGGTTACAATATCTTTAGAAACTGAATTGTCCAGTTTGCTTACCATTTTCTGGATATCCTTTACTTCTATCTCTAAATTCTGAAAGCTCTCCAACTCCTCCAATTGAGCCCGAATTTTACTATCCAACTTAGGGACAATAACAAAGAGAATAAGGACTGCTCCTAGTGCTCCCGACAATAAATCGAGGAAGGACACATTAAAAACATTGAGCTCTTTCTTAGCCATTGTGTTATTTCTGAAAATTACTGACCGACAGGACACCTTTTGTCGGGCTCACAAGATAAATGTTTAATTTCGAAGCCCAGTGAATGGGGCCGCCAAAATGAAAATACAACTTAAACATGCCGTTAGTCTTTGGGAGATAGGAAAACGCTCCAATAATGAAGACAGTATCCGTCCTTTTCCTCAGGATTTAACGCCCAATGAACATGTTTTCATTGTGTGTGATGGAGTGGGAGGAGGAGAAAAAGGCGAAGTGGCTTCTCGTCTGGTGGCTGATACGGTTTACTTGGGCTTAAAGAAAGCTGGTCAAGCAGGTTGGTGCGACTCTCTTTTTCAGCAATTATTGGCGGCAGCAGAAGATCAATTGGATCTGCACTGCAGCGCACACCCTGAGTGTCGAGGCATGAGTACCACAATTACTGCTCTTGCGATCGCCGATAATGGTGTTCACATTGCTTGGGCAGGAGACTCTCGTATCTATCAATTTCGAAGAGGAACAATTATCCTTCGCTCTCGCGATCATAGCTTGGTCCAGGAAATGGTCGATCTTGGAGAATTATCAGACGAAGAGGCGAAGAAACATCCGTCAAGTAATGTCATCTTACGAGCTGTTTCTGGTGCAAAAAATCGAACATCTCTCGATTATCTATTTCTCGAAGCGGTTGATCCAGGCGATCTATTTTTGCTCTGCACAGATGGAATAATAGAAGGCTTAAGTGATGCCAATTTAGAAGCACTTGCAGGTTTGGGTGACCTAGAAATGATGCAGGAGCAAATCCGGAATTACTGTGCAAAGCATTCCCAAGACAATCATTCGATGTATCTATTCGATCTGCAAGAGAAAGCGATGCATAAAAGGCCGGCTAACATAACGAAATGGCAAGCAAAGAATACGGGTTGGATGTGGATTGTTGGAATTACAGCACTCGTTGCACTTGGATTGGCTGGTTTATTCCTCTTGGATAAGGAAGAAGGGCTGGATGAAGTTGCCTTGCTTACAGAGTTAGACCAACAATGGATGCTTGGTGATTTAGACTCTGTACAAG
The DNA here is from genome assembly GCA_947561585.1 of Caprella mutica. Lineage (NCBI taxonomy): Eukaryota > Metazoa > Arthropoda > Malacostraca > Amphipoda > Caprellidae > Caprella > Caprella mutica. Next base: position 14,770 of record CANNZV010005893.1, on the reverse strand, counting down.
CAATAACCCGTATGATTCCTGCTGAATCGGACAATCGAGACTTTGCGGATTCACTTTTTGCAGCTGCAGAAACTAGACGAACGGAAGAGCGAATTCTTACAATCAATCTAGAAAACAGAGATGAAAACCTACAACGACTCAATGCTGCTGAATCGGCAATTGTTGCAGATACTTCATTAAGCCCTGTACAATTAGCTTATCATAAAGCACTGTTCGTGGAACGACGAAAAGTGGCACAAGCCCTATTTCATGCTGGAATGGGAGACACCACTGCTAGCATTCGGATGATCGGAGGAATGGAAGACAGCAGTTATAGTACATTCGTTTTGCCACCTCAAGCATGGCGAATCCTACATAATTTTTATTCGGTAAATGAGGAGCGTAGTCAGGATTTTATTGATACAAGACGTATAGATAGCCTCTCTTTTGGAGAAACAACAATCGACAGCCTCCTTCAAATTAAGCTCAAATTTTTGCTAGAAAATGAAGCTAAATTGGCGGATCAGCGATGGTTTGCTGATTAAGATACATCCGAATTGTTAGCGCCCATCAGCTTATGAGTCCTAGTTCTGGCGAATGGCATTAGCCCTTCAGTGCATGCATACCACCTGCTCATGTTTTCTCCCCCCGCAGCTACTATTCTACAATTAGGGCGAATTGCCATGCTCCAGTAGGCTGCCAGTTAGTTAGCCAAGCGGTTTTCGAAAAGCCTCCATTTTTGGTGTTAAGACGACAACCCTATGAGGTAGTGCTTATGATGTAGTGCTTACTTCTGTCCGCAGTCAGGTGTTTAACTAGTAAAAAAAGGAAAAATATCTCCATTCATAAATAGCTAAGGAGCAATCTAGTAGAATTTAGATATCAGTTATGAAGTGGGTTTAAAAGGTAACTAGACATCAATTTTTACTTCTGTTTTCCCACCCTTTCTTTTAATGTTTGTATCCTAATTTTTCACTGTGTAGGGGATAACAAGTTCTTTTGTTAATAGCACGGGGAGAATTGGGACAGGATGAGATGACTAAGTCACCTCCAATTTATTAAACTAACTACTTACTGATTATGCTTAATCGTACAACCGTGGCTTCGACAGCTACTGCAATCTTGAATTACGCCTGTCGCAATCTACTGCTAATTGCTAGTCTGTTCTTTTTGCTTTCTGCACAGAAGGCATCAGCTCAAGTAACTATTTTCACTGAAGATTTTGAAGGCGGGCTTGGTGCGTTCACTACTTCATCAAATGATGGAAATCTTTTTGTTTCGGAAGGGAGCTACGCGCAATCAGGATCCAGCTCGGTCTATAACTCACACAATTCTACCGACATCAATAGATTGGATCAGAGTGCAGGTATGGATTTAAGTGCATACTTAGAGGCGGAATTGTCGTTTTACCAGATTGCCTTATTGGAAGGAGGATGGGATTATGGTGAGGTTTGGATTTCTACAGACGGAGGTGGAACTTGGACCTTTCTCACTCGTGTCAGTGAGAATGACGATCCTGCCTGGGACAGTGCTTCGACTCCAAGTAATAGTTTGTGGAGAGAATCGATGGTTGATTTAAATGCCTATACTGGGGCCGGATTTACAGATGTGCGATTGCGCTTTGAACTTGATTCCGATTCAGGCACTAATGAGTACGGCTGGCTAATTGATAATGTGGTGGTAACAGGTACGCTTGCTTGCACTGCCCCAACCGCAACTTACATAGTCGATGATGCAAATTGTACCACAGGAATGTTCGACATCGTTGTTAATGTTACCGCAATGGGTGATGCCGATGCCATTATTATTACAGATAGCGATGGCAATACTTTCAACAATGGCGGTCCTGGTTATTTGCTGGCAGATTTCCCACAAACTGTTGGATCCTACAGCGCAGGAGATGACATCACAGTTACTGTAGACGACAATGATGTTACTTGTCCATCATCTTCCGTAGTTCAAATGGAGGATTGCGGATGTGACAACTTACCTTCTGCTACTGCAGTAGCAACAAATATTGATTGCGGTGCAAACACCTTCGATGTAGAAGTAACAGTGAACTCCATTGGAGATGGAACAGCTGTTGATATTACCGACGGTGGTATGACTGCTGGCTTAACCAACCAAGTTGCCGGAACCTACACACTGGGGACTTATACTATTGGAGCAACTGTTGTTATAACGGTAGACGCCGGTCCATACGCTTCTGCTTTTACGTGTAATATCGATTTAGCCGGAATAACTCCAGCTTGTAATCCAGATAACTGTACAAGTGCAGTTGGCCTAACAGTTAATGGTGCTAGCTACTACCAAGATGGTTCGATACTTTCTACCAGCACAACGAGTGATGTTTCTTGTGATAATAACTTTGATGGTTGCGATACAGACTGCTTTGGAAATGCTTGGTACATTTTTACAGCAAACGGTGCAGATGATATCTATATTGATATTACTGACCCGGGTACAGCAGCAACATGGTATAGCAGTGAAATACTAACCTTGTTTGATGGGGCTTGTGGTGCATTAGCGCAAGTAGGAGGCTGTGATGTCGAAGATGCTGGAAACAGCGATCGCTATACCTTCTCTGGATTAACAGCTGGTACACAGTACTTTGTGGAGATTTCTTCCACTTTCGATTCTGATATTAACGATCGATTAGAATTTGATATCCAAGTGAGTTCCTCTTGTGTTAAACCTGCTGGAACATTCACCGTTGTTCCTGATTGCGCAAATAGTCAATTCACAATTGATGTAGATATTACGGAAGTGGGATTAGGCGGCCAATTGGATATTAACTACGGAACAGGATCTACTACTGGAATCACTGCAACTGGAGTTACTACCATTGGTCCTTTTCCTGCAGCAGAAATGAAAACAATAACCCTAGAAGGGACGCCTTATGGAGGCTGTGATGCCGATCCTAGTGCTGCACTTACAGAAACTTGTATTTGCCCAAACGCTCCAATAGCAAACATTACAAACATAAATAAAGACTGCCTAGCAGGAACGTTCGAAGTTCAAGTGGAAGTAACAAGCTTGGGCGATGGAACGGCTGTTGATATTGTAGTTGATGGAACTATAGCGGGAACAATGCTTGCTTTGGGAACCACTACTTATGGACCATATCCTGAAGGCATAGCCGTTAACGTCGCAGTCGATGCAGCTCCTTATGCAGCTTACGCAGATTGTGAGATGATCGCATCTGTTATTGAAACTTGTATAAATGATAATTGCGAAGATGGAAGTGATTGGATAATAGTAGTTGATGGTGGAGTAGTCTATTCTTCGGATTTCTCCGCGTTAGGCTTTTCTGGTGTTGCTCCTTCATGCGAAACACCTTTGGCAGATGCCTGGTTCTCTTTTGTTGCTCCCGCAAGTGGATTGGTTACATTTGAGGTCGTTTCTAACACTACAGCTGAAACCGACTTCGGTTATGCCATTTATCATGGACCGTGCATTGGGTTAATACAAGATGAATGTGAAGCTTCTGGATTAGATGGAGCTATTGTCACCGCTCCGTTCGTTGAGGTGAATCCCCTATTGAAGGCAGATTTGATTCCTGGAGACAATTACTTGCTTCAGATATTTAGCGATCAAAATCTAACATCGGGAGCTGTCGGAATTGTAGCGGAAGACCCAACTACTCCATTAACCTTGGGTGTCGAAAGCTGTGGAATGAACATAGACGAGGTCGATGGACTTAACTATGTTTTTAACATGGAATGTTCTAACTGTGGCTTTAATTGTGGAGATGGTGCAACTGATGTAGAAGCGGTTTATACATACACTGCAACTTCAACAGGTCTACATACCTTCTCGATGGAAGGGATGACAGATAATGACGTTGGTTTGGCTGTTGTTACAGCAGACTTAGCAACCTGTGTCGAGTCGAGCTCACAAAGCACTGGGGGAGCAGTCAATCAAAATTTTATGGCTAGCTTGACCGCAGGAGTTGACTATTACATCGTTGCAACTCACAGGTTTAGCACAGTCGCTGGAAATGAACTTTGCGTGAAAGTAGATTTCGAATGCACAGGAGTAACGATAGCCGCTCCCGTTGTTACAGAAAATTGTGCTGCAGCGACTTATTCAGCAGATGTAAACCTAAGTGCTTTGGGCGCATTGGATCACTATGATTTAACGAGCGACGGGACTACAATGTCCAATGTAGCAAGCAGCACCACCTATACTTTTAACTATACTGGTTTAGCAACTCAAGACATTGTCTTAGAAGGCTACGACGCGACAAATAATCTTATATGCAGCGAAACGGTTAATGTAGCCCCCAATTGTACACCTGATGTTTGTGCTGACGCTATCGATATTTTCCAACAAAGTGCTTTTGGAGATTTAGTAGCTGCATCAGATGAAGCAGGGCTAGCAGCTAATGCAGCGATTTATTCTGCCTCAGGTGGAACATCCATTCGTATGTGTGGAGGGACTGGATTGTCAGGTACTTATTCCTCTAACGACGACTTATGGTATGTCATTGATATTCCAGATGGAGCTGATGAGTTTACATTGACGTTCGAAGACTTAGGATGCGACGTCTTGGTTTTGCCTTATAGCGGTGCATGTGGAGCATTGTCACCAATGCCAATTGGAAATGATGATAGTTCTGGCTCAGGAGATTGTTTTAGTGGTGCTGGAAACGGACTCACAGATGGACAGCCCTTAGTAACTCCATTGTCTCCAAGCATTACATTTGCCGATAATGGAGCTGCTTGTACCGAAATTGTTGATGCTTCGGTGGGACCAATTTATCTAAAGATAGTCCGTTACGGAGGTCATCGAGGAACGGCTGGCGCTATGCCTTGTCCAGCGGATGATCCTTGTACGTTCACAGTCAGTGCAAATGCACCACAAGCCAATGATGTTTGTGATGATGCTATCGATTTTGATGGACTGTGGCAAGATGACGAATTGTGTAAAGCCAATGTGGATACGGAAAATACCGAAACGGGTGCAGCCTGCGCTGAATCAGCGGATGCCAATGATCTGTGGTACTCGGTTACAATGGGAGCCTTGGACAACGATCAGAACTTACAAGTGGAAATCGAATTTGAAGATGGGGATGATTGTGCAGTTGTGGAGCTTCATCATTCTTGTAACACGGGCTCTTTTGAGGAGTGTGCAACAATGATGAGCACCGGCGCTGGAAATATAGTTACTCATACTTTTGATGAGGAAATTACTTCTGGTGGATTTGGACCAGACTGGTATGTTAGAGTGGTTCCATGTGCAGGAAGTGATATTTGCAACTTCGATATCAAGGGGACACGATTGGCAGTAAATAATGATTGCACTTTGGGCGATGAAACAATTCCGACCAATTTCATTATTACTAATCCCGTTATCGCGGATTTTAATTACGCTAATGCTTCTTTAGCAAATGGAACAACAGCTCCAGATTTATGGTATGTTTTTGATCCAGCATTCACAACCGATGTTTATGGACATAATGTTTATTCAACATCTGCTGATGTGATGGTAACAGGTTTAGCAGCAGGGGAAGAACTCACGCTTATTCTTTACAAACGTGATAACCCAAATTGTACAGATCTAGCAAGTAGAGAATTAAGTACGCTAACTATCACAGGAGACGGAACAACGACCTTAACTTGCCTTGATGAAGTTCACGGAACTAGCGGAACTGGTGATGGCTATTTACTAACGGTGCTACAGACCGCTGGAGCAACAACAGCTGTCCCCACGATTACCGTAACTCCTTCTACCGACATTGCTCCATTTAATAACTCCTGTGAGAACATTTGGAGTGCTGGTGGACCAACTATTCTTGGGTCCAACGGAATTGATGCTGCTCATACATTTAATGCTTATGTGATTTTAAATGGCGAAACGCTTTCTGGTGATTTCTCTGGTGCAACAGATTGTGATGCCGCTACTAACTCTGGGTTTTGTAATGCAGTAGATTACGAAGCGATCACAGAATCTAATGACCGTGATTTATGGTACACTTTCGAAGTGCCAGATAATCAGTGCGCAACATTAGGGCTAACACAATCTACCGTTCTAGATGAGATGGTGATTACCTATGATGCCAATGATGCTTTCCATGATGGGATCGTTTACGTTTATTCGGATTGTGGTGATGGAAACTTAGTGGCATGTAGTGGCGCTCTCGATGGAGCTGGTACTTCTTGGACGGCAACAGGTCTTACGCAAGGAGAGGAATACCTCATTCGAGTTAAGCCTTGGGACATTAGTTCTACACCAACTGATTGGACTTTTGATCTTACAGTAGACAATGGAAATGTAGCACCATGTAACGATAAAATGGAAAATGCAGAAGGCCTTACAGTAGATGATTGTATGGATTATTCTGATTTGGATGTCCTTTCTGCCCTAGGAGCACAACCAGAAGTCATCGTTACAGAGCGAGACGTTTGGTTTGAGTTCGTAGCTCCAGATCCAGCAAATGGTGGGGCCAATAATGATCCATTATCATGGGTAACCGTTTTCTTCGAAAGTGTTTCAGGTCATGTCCTTAATGTAGACTTATACGAGCAAGGAAACCTTGTTGCACTTAATGGCTATACCGCCAGTGGAGCGGGAGACCAAGAATGGGGAATCTTTGGAAACTTAACTCCGGGAACAACCTATCAAATTCGTCTACAACATGGCGAAACGGTAACAACCGATGTTCAATACAAAATTGATGTTTATGCAGGAGGAACGACTCCTTTTTTAGAGTGTGGAGAATTCAGCGGAACCACGACTCCTGCTCTTTGTGGATCATGTGGTACTGTTGATGGAGATCCTTCAGAAACACTTTGTGAAGAATGGTACAAAATTCAATTGCCAGGTGGTACTCCAACAAACGGGTATTGGGTGATAGAAGTTCAAGGGCTAGATCAAGTGCTCGATTTTGAAATAAGGGGAATGATTGCAGCAGAAGGCGGTTGGCCAGAAGGAACAGTAATGGATCATGATCATCCCTGCTCTTCGATTGGCTTACCAACTGCTACAGATGGGAGTTCTCCAGGAACAGACTTCTTAGTTGCTAATACAACGGTGCCTATTAATTACGAAGTGACTGCCGGACCAAGTTTTACGTTCCATGGCGATGACCTTGGAGATAATGTTGAGGAACCACTTAGCGGTACAAGTTGCCAATTAACGATGACTAGTGGAGGAACGAACCCTCCTTACGGTGGAGGCTTTAGAAAAACATACTACGGATTAGTCGGAGGCTCTAGTCCGGATGAAATCTACTATTTTATTCGTGTTCGAATGGATGAAGATGATCCAAATTACAATGCCTGTGACGAACTGGGTACAGTTGGAATTGATGTTTGTAATATCTTCTTTGAAGGACCGTTTTCTACTGCCGCTCTTGCCCAAGCAGGAGGAACCCCAGATTTGTCTTGTGTTTCTTCTTGCCTTGCAGATGCAGACACACCTTCCGGAACAAATCTATCTCTTTGTTCAGAGGGTGGAACATTAGCAAGTACAGATGCAGCCACTGATGCTGGTCAAACGGATTATTCTGTTTTGTATTTATTGGTAAATGAGTCGAATGTTATTGTAGATAACGAGGCTACGCCTACAGCATTAGTTGCTCCAGCCCATTCAGATGCAGCTGCAAGTAGCTGTACTGGATTAGATGATGCTGAAGTCCTAACAATTTACACCTTAGAATACGAGACATCTCAAGGTGTTACAATTGTTAACGGAACTTCCACAATTATTCCAGGAGATTCGAATGTTTTTACTGACGTTACTGGGACCAATCCTTATGCTGCGACAGTTAGTGATGTGGCATGTATGGCACTTTCTGATGCTGGACTGACTGTTAGCGTTAATCCTCCTATTATAATCGAATACGAGTCGCAAACCTGCGAAGCTGGAAATACAAGCTATAGTCAAACCTTTACTCTCTGTGGAGGCTCTGGTGCATTGTCGGCTGCTATCACAGGAGGTTCAGGAACAATAAGTCCTATAATTGGCAGGGCTGGAACTATAACAGGTATTCCGCATCAAACTACAGTGACTTTAACGGTGGATGATTCGAACACCCCAACTTGTTCTGCTTCAATGACGAATGCAGCAAAAGACTGTTCAGCGCCAATTCTCAGTCTAGTTAAGTCCGCTATTCCAGACGGCGGTAATGTAGCTCCTGATGGAACGATCACTTATACCCTAACTTTGATGAATACTGGAACTGCAGCAGCAACTAACGTGAGTATTACTGATGCTGCTCCTACGCATACCACAATCGTTGCTATGTCAGTGACAGACGGCGGAAGTTCAACTCCAGTTACCATTGCGGATAACAATGTTCCTACAGGAACAATTGCAAGTTTAGCAGTAGGAGAAACGGCAAGTATGACATTCCAAGTCACTGTAGATTCTGCTACTCCAACCGGAACAGTCATTTCCAATATTGGTGCCGTTGATTCTGACGAGACGGATGCACAGGACTCTAACGAAGTAACCAATACAGTTAACAACACAGCACCGGATTTAGATATCGTAAAAACGGCTGTTCCTAATGGAGGAATTGTAGCAGTAGGAGGAACGATAACGTATACGCTTACTGTAACCAACAATGGTGACGGTACGGCTAACAATGTTGTTATAACCGATGTCGCTCCAGCCAATACGGCTATAACTGCTATGTCTGTTGTAGATGGAGCTGGTGACCAAATCGTAACCATTGCGGACACGAGTATCCCGAATGGAACAGTTGCAAGTTTAGCACCAGCCGAAACAGCAATCATGACATTTGCAGTAACTGTTGATGCAGGAACAGCGAATGGAACTGTTATTGCGAATATCGGAGCTGTAGACTCTGATGACACTGACCCAAAAGATTCGAACGAGGTAACGAATGTGGTTTCGACCACTAGTACGGGACCAGACTTGTCGATAGTTAAAACAAATAGTCCAGCAGGTGGTAATGTTGCTATCGGCGAAACAATCACTTACACACTTACAGTTACGAATACGGGCGATGCTGCTGCGACAAACGTAGTAGTTGCAGATGCTGCTCCAACGAACACAACGATTACTGCAGCTTCAGTTCTAGGAACTGGCGGATCAGCACCGTTAGTAATTGCGGACGCAAGCATTCCTTCAGGAACGATTGCAAGTCTAGCAGCCGGAGCAACAGCAGTGCTAAGCTTTGATGTAACAGTGGATGCCGGTACAGCCGACGGAACAATTATTACGAACACGGGAACAGTTGATTCGGATGAGACGACAGAAGAGACTTCGAACCCAGTAACGAATGTAGTTGATACACCAGCACCAGCATTGGAAGTAGTAAAAACTACTAGTCCAACTGGCAATGTAGCTCCAGGTGGAACAATCACTTACACAGTGACCGTAACGAACACAGGTGATGCTGCTGCAACGGGAGTAACGGTAACGGATATGGCACCAGCAAACACAACGATCACAACAGGTTCTGTACTTGGAACTGGAGGTTCTGCAACACTAGTAATCGCTAACACCGATCTTCCATCAGGAACGCTAGCAAGTCTGCCAGCAGGTGGAACAGCGACCTTAACGTTTGAAGTAACAATTGATGCGGGAGTAGCCGACGGAACGGTAATCACAAATACGGGAGTTGCTGATTCGAATGAGACTCCAGAGGAGCCATCGAATCCAGTAACGAACGTAGTAGATAACGATACTGCTCCTGAGCTAGTAATCGTAAAAGCGAATAATCCAGCAGGTGGCAATGTTGCTATCGGCGAAACAATCACTTACACACTTACAGTTACGAATACGGGCGATGCTGCTGCAACAAACGTAGTAGTTGCTGATATTGCTCCAGCGAACACAACGATTACTGCAGCTTCAGTTCTAGGAACTGGCGGAACAGCAACACTAGTAGTTGCGGACACAGGTATTCCTTCGGGAACGATTGCAAGTCTAGCAGCCGGAGCAACAGCAGTGCTAAGCTTTGATGTAACAGTGGATGCCGGTACAGCCGACGGAACAATAATCACGAACACGGGAACAGTTGATTCGGATGAGACGACAGAAGAGACTTCGAACCCAGTTACAAACACGGTTGATACACCAGCACCAGCATTGGAAGTAGTAAAAACTACTAGTCCAACTGGAGATGTTGTACCAGGCGGTACGATCACTTACACGGTAACACTAGAGAACACGGGCGATGCTCCAGCAACAGGAGTAACGGTAACTGATATGGCACCAGCGAACACAACGATCACAACAGGTTCTGTACTTGGAACTGGCGGTTCTGCAACACTAGTAATCGCTGACACTGACGTTCCAGCCGGAACACTAGCAAGTCTGCCAGCGGGTGGAACAGCGACCTTAACGTTTGAAGTAACAATTGATGCGGGAGTAGCCGACGGAACGGTAATCACAAATACGGGAGTTGCTGATTCGAATGAGACTCCAGAGGAGCCATCGAACCCAGTAACGAATGTGGTTGACACTCCAGCACCAGCATTGGAAGTAGTAAAAACTACTAGTCCAACTGGCAATGTAGCTCCAGGTGGAACAATCACTTACACAGTGACCGTAACGAACACGGGCGATGCTGCTGCAACGGGAGTAACGGTGACGGATATGGCACCAGCAAACACAACGATCACAACAGGTTCTGTACTTGGAACTGGCGGTAGCGCTACATTAGTAATCGCTAACACCGATCTTCCATCAGGAACGCTAGCAAGTCTGCCAGCGGGTGGAACAGCGACCTTAACGTTTGAAGTAACAGTTGATGCGGGAGTAGCCGACGGAACGGTAATCACAAATACGGGAGTTGCTGATTCGAATGAGACTCCAGAAGAGCCATCGAACCCAGTTACGAATGTGGTAGATAACGATACTGCTCCTGAGCTAGTAATTGTAAAAGCGAATAGTCCAGCAGGTGGCAATGTTGCTATCGGCGAAACAATCACTTACACACTTACAGTTACGAATACGGGCGATGCTGCTGCTACAAATGTAGTAGTTGCTGATGCTGCGCCAGCGAACACAACGATTACTGCAGCTTCAGTTCTAGGAACTGGCGGAACAGCAACCTTAGTAATTGCGGACACAGGTATTCCTTCAGGAACGATTGCAAGTCTAGCAGCCGGAGCAACAGCAGTGCTAAGCTTTGATGTAACAGTGGATGCCGGTACAGCCGACGGAACAATAATCACGAACACGGGAACAGTTGATTCGGATGAGACGACAGAAGATACTTCGAACCCAGTTACGAATGTAGTTGACACCCCAGCTCCAGCATTGGAAGTAGTAAAAACTACTAGTCCAACTGGCAATGTAGCTCCAGGTGGAACGATCACCTACACAGTGACTGTAACGAACACAGGTGATGCTGCTGCAACGGGAGTAACGGTAACGGATATGGCACCAGCAAACACAACGATCACAACAGGTTCTGTACTTGGAACTGGAGGTTCTGCAACACTAGTAATCGCTAACACCGATCTTCCAGTTGGAACGCTAGCAAGTCTGCCAGCGGGTGGAACAGCGACCTTAACGTTTGAAGTAACAGTTGATGCGGGAGTAGCCGACGGAACAGTGATTACAAACACTGGAGTTGCTGATTCGAATGAGACTCCAGAGGAGCCATCGAACCCAGTAACGAATGTAGTAGATAACGATACTGCTCCTGAGCTAGTAATCGTAAAAGCGAATAGTCCAGCAGGTGGCAATGTTGCTATCGGCGAAACAATCACTTACACACTTACAGTTACGAATACGGGCGATGCTGCTGCAACGGGAGTAACGGTGACGGATATGGCACCAGCAAACACAACGATCACAACAGGTTCTGTACTTGGAACTGGCGGTAGCGCTGCACTAGTAATCGCTAACACCGATCTTCCAGTTGGAACGCTAGCAAGTCTGCCAGCGGGTGGAACCGCGACCTTAACGTTTGAAGTAACAGTTGATGCGGGAGTAGCCGACGGAACAGTGATTACAAACACTGGAGTTGCTGATTCGAATGAGACTCCAGAGGAGCCATCGAACCCAGTAACGAATGTAGTAGATAACGATACTGCTCCTGAGCTAGTAATCGTAAAAGCGAATAGTCCAGCAGGTGGCAATGTTGCTATCGGCGAAACAATCACTTACACACTTACAGTTACGAATACGGGCGATGCTGCTGCTACAAATGTAGTAGTTGCTGATGCTGCGCCAGCGAACACAACGATTACTGCAGCTTCAGTTCTAGGAACTGGCGGAACAGCAACACTAGTAGTTGCGGACACAGGTATTCCTTCGGGAACGATTGCAAGTCTAGCAGCCGGAGCAACAGCAGTGCTAAGCTTTGATGTAACAGTCGATGCCGGTACAGCCGACGGAACAATAATCACGAACACGGGAACAGTTCATTCGGATGAGACGACAGAAGAGACTTCGAACCCAGTTACAAACACGGTTGATACACCAGCTCCAGCATTGGAAGTAGTAAAAACTACTAGTCCAACTGGCAATGTAGCTCCAGGTGGAACAATCACTTACACAGTGACCGTAACGAACACAGGTGATGCTGCTGCAACGGGAGTAACGGTAACGGATATGGCACCAGCAAACACAACGATCACAACAGGTTCTGTACTTGGAACTGGAGGTTCTGCAACACTAGTAATCGCTAACACCGACCTACCATCTGGAACGCTAGCAAGTCTGCCAGCGGGTGGAACAGCGACCTTAACGTTTGAAGTAACAGTTGATGCGGGAGTAGCCGACGGAACGGTAATCACAAATACGGGAGTAGCTGATTCGAATGAGACTCCAGAGGAGCCATCGAATCCAGTAACGAATGTAGTAGATAACGATACTGCTCCTGAGCTAGTAATCGTAAAAGCGAATAGTCCAGCAGGTGGCAATGTTGCTATCGGCGAAACAATCACTTACACACTTACAGTTACGAACACTGGCGATGCTGCTGCTACAAATGTAGTAGTTGCTGATGCTGCACCAGCGAATACAACAATCACTGCAGCTTCAGTTCTAGGAACTGGCGGATCAGCAACCTTAGTAATTGCGGACACAAGTATTCCTTCGGGAACGATTGCAAGTCTAGCAGCCGGAGCAACAGCAGTGCTAAGCTTTGATGTAACAGTCGATGCCGGTACAGCCGACGGAACAATAATCACGAACACGGGAACAGTTGATTCGGATGAGACGACAGAAGAGACTTCGAACCCAGTTACGAATGTGGTTGATATTCCAATTAGCATCTCGGACATTTCGATTGTAGTCGACGACAACGACAATCTGGATGATCTTCAAACGACAACCGAAGGTGGCGATGCAACTTTCAATATCATCGTAACGAACACGGGCGATGAACCATTAACGGATGTTTCAGTAACTGCTCCAGATGGTGCTACTTGTGAATCTACTCTTGTAGGTGTATTAGCACCAGGAGAGGAGTGGACTTACACTTGTACAGTAGCAGATGTAATGGAAGATTTTGTAAACACAGCTACCGTTACTGGTACCAGTACTACAAGTGGAGATGAAGTGACTGATAATGATCCTTCATTCGTCCATGTAGTAGAACTGACATCCGATATCACAATCGTCATCGACGACAACGACAATCTGGATGATCTTCAAACGACAACCGAAGGTGACGATGCAACTTTCAATATCATCGTAACGAATACGGGCGATGAACCATTAACGGATGTTTCAGTAACTGCTCCAGATGGTGCTACTTGTGAATCTACTCTTGTAGGTGTATTAGCACCAGGAGAGGAGTGGACTTACACTTGTACAGTAGCAGATGTAACGGAAGATTTTGTAAACACAGCTACCGTTACTGGTACCAGTACTACAAGTGGAGATGAAGTGACTGATAATGACCCTTCATTCGTCCATGTAATAGAACTGACATCCGATATCACAATCGTCATCGACGACAACGACAATCTAGATGATCTTCAAACGACAACCGAAGGTGGCGATGCAACTTTCAATATAATCGTAACGAACACGGGCGATGAACCATTAACGGATGTTGCAGTAACTGCTCCAGATGGTGCTACTTGTGAATCTACTCTTGTAGGTGTATTAGCACCAGGAGAGGAGTGGACTTACACTTGTACAGTAGCAGATGTAACGGAAGATTTTGTAAACACAGCTACCGTTACTGGTACCAGTACTACAAGTGGAGATGAAGTGACTGATAATGATCCTTCATTCGTCCATGTAGTAGAACTGACATCCGATATCACAATCGTCATCGATGACAACGACAATCTGGATGATCTTCAAACTACAACCGAAGGTGGCGATGCAACTTTCAATATCATCGTAACGAACACGGGCGATGAAGACTTGACCGACATTGTAGTGACAGATCCAAACGGTGTTGCCTGTGAAATGACTCTGAACAATGTAGTTGCTGGAACTTTGGCTCCAGGTGAAACTTGGACCTACACCTGTACAGTCACGGATGTAGAAACAGCCTTTGTAAATACTGCAATGGTAACTGCGATTGGAACAGACAGTGGAGAAACGGTTGATGACAGTGATCCTAGTTTTGTAATGGTTGTTGCTCCTCAGCTGAGTGCAATCAAAACATCAATTGCTGATGCGACAGGTACAGTTGGCGATCAGGACGGAATCTTAGAGCCGGGGGATCAATTGGATTACACTATTACTTTGACCAACAGCGCTTCTGCTACAAGTGCAGCAGTAGACGTCTTATTTACCGATAATATTCCAGTTGGAACAAGCTTTATTCCTGGCTCACTAGTAATAGATGGTCTTGCAAATACGGCTAGTCCTGCAGTCGGAGTTTTACTTGGTGATG
>CANNZV010005892.1:0-22591 GCA_947561585.1 Caprella mutica | reverse complement strand
GGAAACATTAACTAATCGTCAAAAGAAACTTTATAGTGACATGATTATTTAAGCAGAAAGTAAAATAAATTTCAGATAACCATGATTAAAATATTATATTTTTCATATATTATAATCCTAATATAACAAGCGATAACTGTTTTTAATAAGTTAAAATTTATGTAATGAAGATAAGCTAAGTATTTTCATGTTCTACTATAATGAAATGAATTTATATGTACATTAGAAATAATTTTGCAGCTTTTAGTTTAAATCTTTCGCACCACGTAAAAGTAGCTGCTTTAGCGAAAGATTTTAGAGAGAATAAGTTCTCCCAGGGAATTTCAACCCATTCAGTTTCATGCTTCACCGAATCATACGGAGAAGGTTTCTGTAACCAGATGCCATGATCCGTTCTTCTGAAACCGTCCTGCAACAAGGACAATTCAAGTTTCTGTTCCGGGCGAACCACTCCTCGATACACTGTGTGCAGAACACGTGGGTACAACCTGAGAGTACTGACAGCTCTGAAGTTGACACATCTTCGCGAATGCAGACTGGACAGGAATGAGCAATGGTGAGGTCAACAGATCCCAGATCTCTTCTGTTCCTCCAAATCCTGGCAGACGATGGACCGACAATCTTCAAGAATGAAAGATAGAAGATTGGGCTTCACCTACTTCCCTCACTTCTTGAAGCTTGAAAGAGTCCTGTGCAGTGTTCCAAATGAGATGAAGGTTGAACTCGTCTCTTGGAGATGCCTCTAAGCCGTGAGTTGATCCATCGAGCTCACTGAGAATATCATGCCGGTCCTTCAACGTCTCATAGATCGCTACATGAAGGTTGTGCATGGCAACAATCAGTTCGTACGTCCTCAGATCGAATTTGCCAGATCCGATCTGTCCCACGTGGTCCTCAAACATTCCACAGAAGTTGCGGTAGTAGTGGTTCCTCTCGAGGTTTGTCTTCATCTCCTGTAGAATTGAAGTTATTCCTCGGCTTAATCTGCAGGAACTAGCAGAATCAAAGCATAAATCGTCTGTGAAGAGATTCCTGTGTGAGTCAGTGAAGCGTCTGAGGATAGCTTCACAAAGTCCTGTCGTCTCATCTACAGTGATTGTGCCTTCCCTTCGTCGGTAAGTAAACTCCTTCACCATGTTCTTCATGTGGATCAGCATGACTAAGATGGAAGTTTCCCTGCTGTCGAACGTTGTTTCCATCCCAAGTTCCTCCAGTCTGTCCATCAAGTCTTCCACAGTATACCCTGACATGTCAGTTCTCTGAAGCAGAGTCTTGACCTCCTCGTGCAGGATCCTATGTTCCATCGAACAACCAGGCATCGTAGGTGAAGATATCGGTTAGTCAATAATAAACGAAAAAAGCGAGAGCGTTTGTAAAGCGTCTGTGCGGTGTGGAAGCTCAAAAGCGAATGAAGATGAAAATGGATTCAACCAGTCGGCTATTCGTAAGCTCCTCCCATTTCCGTGGTACATGCGGTTAATCTGATCTGATAAGATCCGAGTACAATGGGAAATATAGGCCTAAACTTGCCTATCCAGTTTCTGACTGGAAAACCGGTTACTATTTCCTCAGATGTATGTATAATGTATATGGAAACTCTCTCTTTGTTATATTCTTCTGATACTTGAATTATTTATAAGCTTTGTAGTAATTTTATATTTTGAGAATATCAAAATGATAAATTATTGGTAAAGGAAATAAATTCATTTATTTATTTTACTTATAAAAAGACATTTAATTCTTCACTTAATCTAAACATCAAATCCCTGTCTTATACTGTGGAAGAGGGTGGCTATCATTTTCAGTGAAATTTAGCTGTTTACCACAACAAATAAACTTTGAGTCCAGAAATCCTGTTATTTATTTATTATTGTACTTATTTTAGAGATTTAAATATATACAAATGTATTATTGTTATTTATTTTTACTGTTATACCTTAATCTATTTTTAATTAGAAATTATTCTAAAATATCAATATTTTTTTACATATCTGCAATATTACTAATATTTTATTTTCATTTTCATATGTACATACTATCACATGAAAATTTTTTGAAACTTGATAGTTTTTCAAGGATAGCTCTTGGATGTTGCTCTTCAAATACAAGTTTCTAGATTCTGTTCTGACAGGCTCATAGGCTTCATTTACTATCACCTCTTCATTTTCCTTTTCAATTTGTGAGTACAGCCACCGTTGATTGTATTCCTTTTCATCGCATTCCTTGGTATGTGACTGCATTCACGTAGTTGCTTTTCTGCATCCACGAGCTTGTCACCGACAGTGATAGGTGACTCAATTCATCTTCATTCATGCAGTCACTTTTTTCTTATGTTTAACTATTTCATTTGATGTCAGCGATATAGTCAGCGATAAACCCCTACTAAATTTAAATTAATTTAGTGTATGTAAGTATACATTAGGACTGAAATATGTAATTGCGAATTTTTGAATTTCTACAAAATGGCGAATTTGAATTTGTTCCCAATTTCAAGAATAGAATTTCCTGGTTATTTTTTGTCTTTTGTATGTTTGTAAGAATATCTTTTAACTTCATTTATATCTCAATTATCATTTCATATTGAATCATTATTTTACATTACTTCATGCATCACAATGAAAAAATGTATAATCAAATATTATTTCCTAGGGTAAAGAATACCTGTATTTAGTACTGGAATTCATATAAAATTTGAAACTGATACCCCGGTGTAAATTTTGGTCAATTGGATTTAATTTTTTTAATTGTTTTCGTTGAAATGTATATCATCCCTCTTGTAAGACCAGCTATTTACTTTTAACATTTGCAGTTAGGTTTAAAAATTCACAATTCAATGCACTGCAGCATATCAAAACAATATATCGAATACATAATATAAATTAGCCGAAATTGTAACCAGTTATTACGTTCGAGTTCCGTCTTCTAACGGCAGTGAGTGACATTCTTTTTCACGAACTTCTTTCGAAAGTCACCATAAAATAGTTGGAACTTTGTCGATAGTTTGGAGGGTTTATTTGCTTTCATTTTATTGTTTGTCTCCCCTCAAGAGCTGTAACGAAAGAAAGTTTTTAATGATTCCACTCTGAAGGAGAGTAAAGAAAACTTACCACATTGGTTTGTATCGACATGATGTCACTCACTGCTATATTATTTCAAGTATTTAACCTGTGTATTAAAGTCTAAGGGAATTTAGAATTATTTTACTAAATGATATATATAATAATTTTAGTAGATTATTTCGTTACAGTTTTATTAAAATTGTCTTTTTGTAAAAGGGGAAAGATTATAAAAGAAGATTTGGTTTGTAATAAAGTTTATTATTTTTGTAATTAATAATTCTCTAATGAAATAATATTGACGATAGTTTTTTATGTACTTCATCAAATATTATTTTCACCATTGTATTAATTATTTGTAGCTAATAAAAACGGGTAGAAAATAATACGTGTAATCTATTTAGAAGCACTCTCTATTTAGAGAAAAACTACTTATATTAGATTGTATATTAGATTATAAATTATTTAAGATTGCAATTTTAATAATAATATTTGCACTTAATAAACATTGAAGGTAATTTAATTGCATGATCATTAATTGTATATGATTTAAATAATCAAAAGCGTATAGTCCAGATGGCATTGAAGTTGAATTGAGCATGGGTAAAACTAATAAACATGAACCACTGGTTCCAAACGGTCTAAATAATGAAATAGAAATTCGAACGCTTTGGCATTTGACGGGGATTATTTTAGTGCATATATACATAATTTTACGAAATATGTTCACAACATAAGGAAAGTCTAAGTTAGAGACTTGATAATGATGTAGCTGAGACTTTGCATATATTCTATATATAATTTTTGAAATAATGCATATGCAAAAAAAGTCGCGTCAAATGCCGTAGTGTTTGAATTTTGATTTCATTCTTTAGATATTTGGAACCAGTGGTTCATGTTTATAGTTTTATTAGCTTAATTCATTTTAATTGATATCCTTTGGATATTTTATATTACATACTGCTTTTTGAAACATCTATCGAAAAATTAATTTAGGTTCAAGAATTTTTAATACATGCATATATTATAAAATTACTGTATTAAAGAATTTTATTAATGGCTGTATATTCTACCGCTGTTTTACCTTCACTGCAAAAACTAATAAACAACAGAAAATTAATAAATATTTAAAATTATCTTCGCGACGAATCTGCCGTTCGATGAATTATGTCATATGAACTTACCACGCGGTGAACTGGTGACGGTAAACTTACCGGACAACTTCTACACGAACCTATATTCTTTATTTAGTAAATTGATGGAGAGGAAAATATGGAAATATAACGAGTGTAGAGCGTTGCATCTATATAAATATAATCAAATAAATGAAGAAATGCATTATTGTTATTTAAAATTTTCATAAAGTAGACATAAATGTTAATAATTTTGAATATTTCTCTCATACAGCTGAACTAACAAACAATCAGCTTATTCATCCTTATGAAGATTCGTTCACGACCACAATAGCTTAGTATTGGGCTGAACTTGAAACGGATCCATTTTAAGCGGTTTAGAAATTAATACGAAATATTAATTGCAGTTTCATGTTAAATTATTAGTTATATATATTAAATATTTGTTAAAGAAACACTCAGGTTGTTTTCTTTGTATATAATACATATGATCTCATTACTGTAGAACTCTTGCACTCATTTTTACGAGGTGATTTGTCTTCATTGAATGTCAGACAAACAACATTCGGACAACATCCCAAGATGTGAAAGTGATGTTCAGATTCTATCTATAGCTTTGAACACATTTCATAAATGTTGATTCAGAAAGATGGATATAATAATTAAGAACAAGCTACAGTATATAATATGCTACTAAATGATATCTTGATGTAGAATCTTAGATAATAATTCACTGTTACTCTGTCTTCAAGAATGAATTGTTTCATAATATATTCAAATTTAGTTTTCTTTGCATAATATGTATACATATTTTACTAGCATTTTAAATGATTTAAAACAAATAAAATATTATCACATATTATATAATGTACACAGAGGAAACTTAAAAATTAAGGGAAATAAATCTTTAAAACTGCAATTTTATCTTAATCAGACTGACACAAATATTCTAAAAGACTGAGTACTTAAGATTCGCTTCACAAATGATATTTAATAAACAAAAGTGCTTGAATTGTATAAATTTTATTTTCAGTTCATTGCTTTTATCATATAAATTTACTGTGTAAAATTTTATATCTACCCACGATTGATAGGAACAAAGATATTACTTTGATTGTATTCTGCATGAACTGTGTACGTTACACTTGCAGTGGGGATGAAATTGGGTTAAACATCTAGAGACATCTTGCCATGTCACTGTTATTTTGAGGACAATGAATTGCAAATAATAACTATAAATTGATAATTATAAATGATTCTGGTAATTGTGATAAATGAAAAAACATTGAAATACTATAATCATCAACTGAGGCTTGGTGAGTAGCGACGTATGTGCGTTTGTGTCTTGCGGAAGTACTTATGAGGTAGACATGCACACGCACATGTTCTCAGGGAATATTAGAAAACTATTCACATTCATGTTTAGCATAATGTTCTTGTTGGCATATGAGAAATAATAAGAGTATGTCCATTTACAAATACAGTAAAACTCCTGAGTCATGAAGTTTTTTTATGAAGCACCCGAGTAATGAAGAACCTGAATTATGAAATGCTCCTTAGTTATGAAGTATTTTTCTTTGTTTAAATCATAGAAAACGATAGTTCTATAGGTATAACTATCCCAGGTAGCAATGAATGTTATTTAAATGTTAGAATAATATTATCCTGTAACCAAAAGTAATGTTATTTTCAATGTTAAAATAACATTATAAAAATGTTATATTTTCAATGTTAACATAATATTACAACCGAACCTTGAAATAACATTGGGAAATAATATCGAATGTTATGTTGTAATATTAATAAAACATTTAAAAAATGTTTAATAATGTTATTTTTGATATTAAACAAATGTTATCTAACATTTGTTTATTACGAACAAACCTTATAATAACATTGGGATATAATATTTAATGTTATGTTGTAATATTAAAATAACATTTAAAAAAGGTTAAATAATGTTATTGTAATATCAAAAAAATGTTAATATAACATTTTTTATTAATAAAAAACATAATTTAACATTTTTCAAATGTTATTTTAATATTACAACATAACATTCAATGTTATTTCCCAATGTTATTTTAAGGTTCGGTTGTAATATTATGTTAACATTGAAAATATAACATTTTTATAATGTTATTTTAACATTGAAAATAACATTACTTTTGGTTACAGGATAATATTATTCTAACATTTAAATAACATTCATTGCTACCTGGGATATGTATGTTCAATAATACATACCAACATGTACTATGTTCAATTATACATACCAACATGTATGTTCATCAATAAATACTAACATGTATGTTCAATAATACATACCAACATGTATGTTCAATAATAATTACCATTATGTATTTCCAATAATACATACTAACATGTATGTTCAATAATAAATATCAACATGTATGTTCAATAATACATTAATACATACCAACTTGTATGTTCAATAATAAATGCTAACATGTATGTTCAATAATACATACCAACATGTATGTTCATTAAGAAATACTAACATGTATATTTAATAATACATACCAACATTTATGTTCAATAATTCCTTCCAATTAACCTCATGAGGGAACATCGCGGGGATATTGCTGGAAGGTTATTTTGCAATTGGCGAGGGAATTCTAGAAGATTACAGGAAGGATAAACAAAAGAATGCAGGCGACAGTCGAATTCTTTATACACAACTGTCACGAGCATTCGATTTAGCATATCCTCCACTGTGTATGGACGTCGTACGGTACACCTCTCTGGCTTAACCCTGTGGAGGTGGCGGGGCTTTTGTCCGACTGGTGCGCACAACTTGGAGGAGGGAGTCGACTGGGGCGCACAACTTGGAGGAGGGAGTCGACTGAAGATATAATCTTTGTTTCTTACGGATGTCATGATAATTTCTAGACATTTTTACTAAACAACACCTAGCTAATTCACTTCACTCGCAACTTATTCAAGCACATGCAGGCTCACAGCACAAAGACGAAGGACGCACTGAAAACCGCCAAGAACGTACCACATGCATAAACATGAGTAATGAAATAATAATATTTAGAAGACCAAGTAATTAAAATAATACAATTTACTCTATGGTCTAAAACCTCATAGAAAGTAACATATTGGGATAATATAGATCAATCAATTACAATGTAAATGTTGAAATCCACTTAAAACTTTATCCGTAGATGGCGCTGGTGTTACAATGAGCGCGTGAATTTTGTGTTTCAGTTACCATGTATGTACGTAGCATAACACATACGTGAGTTGCCAGTTAGTTAATTCAATGAATTGGTAACTGTTATAAATTTGAAGTGAAAAACTGTTACAAACAATATTTAATAGGTAATCGAAATTATATTTATACTTTTAATTGAAAGTGTTCTATATGTATAACGAGAGAAGAATAGAACCCATGATAAGTAAAAGATTTCAAATTAAAATAATTGGGTACTTAATTAACGTAACAGTAAAACGTATTTAAATTGAGAACTCATTTTGAATAAGTAGGTATATTGGGTAAACACCCAATTCTCGGACAAACACAGTTTACGAACAGTGGGCGTGAACCCCAGGATCCGACAGGCTTAAATTAATGAATTCTGCTTATAATAAACATTTGATTGGCCATATGATCGATAACTGTGTTATGTTCGGTAATTGGGTGTTTACCCTTGTAAGATACATGGAAATCTTCACTAAATCAAAATGGAATTAGGTATATAGTGGAAACGTTTTGTAGGTATGATTTTCTATCATAATACGTATGTAAAGTTATATTTTAGTATTTATTTTAAACATTATTCAAATAGTATGTTGAATATTGTTATATTATTTACGTATAACCTTATTATAATACTAACTTATTATCTTATTATAACATTAAGATATAAGTATTATTTTAATGTTATCGAGTAACTTTATTATAATATATATGCATAATCTTAATATAATAAAGCTTTCGAATATTTAGTACTAATGTTATATTTATATTTTTATAAGGTTAGATTATAACATGAACTTCTAATATTATAAGCTAATGTTAAAATAATATTAATATAATAATCCAAAAATAACATTCAACATAAATATAACATTCAAACATTATAATAACATTATTATAATGTTCGATTGCTAGCTGGGATATCTTTTCCAAATCAACGTGGCAGAAGTGAATAATGAAATGGCAGAATTGAAAGTCATATTGCAGAAGTGAAAATGAAAAATGCAAGTATGACAAGCAATTACAATATAGAAGTTTTTTTTAATAAAAATTACAACTTCAATGCAATTGTGGGTTTTTGCAATCTTCTCCACCGGACTCTACCATATAATAAGACAATACTCTATTATAAGCCAATACCCAATTATAGGTTGATATCAAATTATAATATACCACCTATAATTGTGTATTATCCTATAATGGAGTATTATATGTGAAAATGTAAATCATTAAGGCAGAGATTTACTATAAAATTTAGGTCATCAATGAATCAGATATATTGAGTATAAACTGTGTTTTCAGTATTGTTTGAGATTCAAATGATGTGTATTTCTTGTTTCTGATTTAAATTTAGGCAAAAATGACTACTACCATGATATATATTAATTTTTGTACAATAATGAGTAGCTATATTGATTTCCCACAACATTTACTTAATATTTGTTTAATTACCTCACTTTTGTATAAAATTTAGTTCACATCCATTTTAGAATAATATTTGTCATAGTTATCCCTCAATGACACAATTCTATTTCATTTTAATCACAGAAAACTATCACTGCACACGAACTATGAAGTGGCTCTCAGTTATGAAGAACCAATACAGGCAGGCCTCGCTTTAAGTACAACTCACTTCAGTAAATTTGTTACTTATTTCGAGTGATGTTTCGAAATAAGAACCATTCGTAGACGTAGAAAACGGAGACATTTTTTTTGTGATTATTGCACGGTAACTAAAAAAAACATCAAATTATAATCCAGATAAGGCTATTAAAAGTAATTGGTTCAGAAATTCAACATATCCATTTTTAGGGTGAGTTCCATATTTTCGAACACGTGAAAATCTTCATATATTAATAATTATTTGACTTTTTTTCTATTGGTATCCGTGATTTTCTTTTCTGACCTGTCCGAAATTGTAGAACCAACCAATAACTTGGAACTTATTACTCTACTACCAAAAACATTTCATAGAGCATAAAATTGCGCTTTTAAATGTAGCACAATAATTATAGAAATCTAAGTATCTTTTAATTACTCACCTATACAGAGTGAGAGTTAAGCTACGGAGGGATTTTAAAACATTTAATAAATGCACGACTTTAAACTTTTTCATCACAGTCTCAAATAATGAAAGACTGTATATTATTATTAATGTGCCTATAAACGTAGTACTCTAATAACTCTATAAAAAAATATTCTTTCTATAACTCATAGAAGATTATATATATATAATCAAGGAGTGACAATTATAAATTTCTTGTTACTTTTATTCGCTTTAGTTACTGTTTGGTAACTAAACTGAGTCGTGATTTGGTAACTAAAGCGGGGGATGCTTGTACTTCATAACTCAGAAGTTTCACTGTATATCGAATGAAAAAAGTGATGAAATCTTAGTTGATTCAAATCATGTATGCACTGAGAGAAATCGTGATGCACCTAAGTGCATCACGATGCTATAAGTGCATCCCGTTTGACTTGTAATTTTTTCTAATACTTGATATGTATAAGTTTCGGTTTGAAAGTTATGCCCTTTCTAATTTGGTTAAAATATTTAAAATTAAATTTAATTATGCTTTCAATTCATTAATGCGTTCATTAACCTAATATTTAAAACCTAACTAAGTGAGTGAACTTGTTCACTATAAATTCTTCTTTCAACAATCTAATTCACTAACATTCAATATTTCTCATAATCAAGTAAAATTATGAAACTTTCTATCAAGTGATAAACAGTTTTCCTGCTCAGTTCTTATTAAAACACATCTACCTTCGTAAATAGGTAGCATATAATGTAATTTCAAGCCTTGTTTAGATTATATTAGGTTATAAACATCAACACTTTGTAGTTTCATAAACGAAGTAACTAGAGATCTTACGCGGTCTGCCAAATAAACAATCCAAACCTATTCTACACATTAATTTATATTAACATTCACACTACGACCGACATCAATTGTTTGCTCAATAATTCACTTTTAAGGATAGAATTAAAATGAAAAAAATTGATTCACAGTAATATTTAGTATGAATATATTAATTACCAGAAAGGGATCTAAGCCTTTTTCTAGAAGAGCGTCGATTGTCGGCTTGCCGCCAAATTCAGTTAGATCTTGGATACTTTGGTGACAAGTGATAAGTGCGATAAAGTGAATCAAATTTGAATATAACCTATCATTCATTATGTATAATTGTTCTCTTTGCCTCTATGAAACTAGGTACATTAGTTTCATATTCAGACACTATTCACAAGAACACGAAAATAAGCCTAACTTTATTTTGTCTTGTGGTATCAATGGGTGCACAAATAGGTACAATGTTGTATCTTCATATAAAAAACACTATTACAGAAAACATAATGATAAGAAATGCATTGTGCCTAATGAAAATGAACAGGAATTAATGCTAGCCAATGAAGAAGTTGAACCTGTATGTGAATTTGGTGACAGTGTTCATGATGTACAGGGTGAGCAGGAAACTCAGGAAAGTGATAAAAGTTTAAATGAAATTATAACTTTTCTATTGAAATTAAGGGAAAAGCATCTCGTTACTGATAAAGCTGCTGTAGAAATTATAGAGAAATTTGAGGATATAATTTCTCGATGCTTAGAGGACACGCAAGGTTTGCTAAAAGAAATATCAAACAATTTTAAGAGTGATTTTTTTGTTAGGTCTAACCATGATCAATTATTAAGACCTCTTCTCTCTCTCCATAAGAATCTCAGTGCATGCAACTCGACATATAAGCAAAATATGATCTTCAAAAAGAATGGTTTTACTGAACCTAGAGATGTATTGCTTGGTGGAGAAGATAGGGCTGTCTATATTCCCATTAAGGAAACTTTATTTAGCCTGTTGTCCAAGGAGGATGTTAGGTCTTATATCCACAATGCAGAAAGTGATCAGAATACAGTCAACTCATTTCTAAGTGGTAGCTATGCCAAAAATAATCATTTTTTCAAATTGGAAAATGCTTTGCAAATTGAATTATATGTGGATGACTATCAAATTGTTAACCCACTAGGAAACAAAACTAAGAAGCATAAAATTTGTGCATTTTATTTCAGCTTGGGTAATATCCCTGTCAAATTCCGCAGTAGACTGTATACATTACAATTATTACTTTTAACTGAAAGTAGAAATATTAAGAAATATGGTATGGCATGTGTCTTGAGATCTTTTGTCGAAGATATGAAATCTTTAGAAACTGAGGGAATCTCATTTACCATCAACAATATGACTTATCATTATTTTGCTACCATCTCAGTGGTTGTTGCGGATAATCTAGCTGCACATCAGATTGGGGGATTTAATGAAAGTTTTTCTGGTCTCCGTATATGTAGATTTTGCAATGCCACAAAAGAAGGCATAAAATCTGAATTTAAAGAAAGTAAGTTTGAATTGAGAACTATTCAAACTTACAATGAAACAGTGAAGATGGTTGTTGAAAATCCACAGTTATCTACTGCTTATGGTTTGAAAAGTAGTAGTGTCCTCAATGAGCTCAGTAATTTTCATATTTGTTGGGGATCTCCCTCTGATATTGCTCATGATATTTTTGAGGGGTTCGCAATTGATTTATTACAATCTCTTATCCAATACTGTATTCAGAAGAAGTTTTTTTCTTTACAATCATTGAATGAATCTATTAAAAAATTTCCTTATTGCAAAACATGTGATCGAAACAAACCAGCCAATCTAAATCTTGTCAACAGAGAAATTAGTATTAAACAAACATGTGCTGAGATGCATCTACTCATAAGGATTTTCCCTTTATTGGTTGGTCATTTTGTACCAGAAGAAGATGAGAATTGGAGAAACTTCATAGATTTCTTAGAGGTATTGGATTTTATCTTGGCTCCTTCTTTGAATAATGGTGAAATAAATCACATGACTGAATTGATTTCACATTTTCTTGAGGATTTTTTTGCTCTTTATCCAGATCTCTCCAGGAAACCAAAATCTCATTTCTTAATCCATTATGGTACTCAATACAAATATTTTGGTCCTCTTGTCAATTATTCTACCCTAAGATATGAATCAAAGCACAGTTATATGAAATCAACCATGAAAATGACTAAAAATTATCGCAATCCATGTAAATCAATGGCAATGAAGCACCAATATCTTCAATGCCTTCATCACATGACTGATAATTACCTCCACTCTTCAATTGACTTCTCTAATAATGAGGAAATGATAAGGTACAATGATTTAGAAATTGAGATTCAGTTTGCCCTGAGTGAAAAATTTGGCATTCTTGAGTCAATTAGAAATGTGAAACATGCGACCTATGAAGGCATTTCATACTCAACTGGCATTGGCGTGATTTCTGCTTATGATAGGGACTGGGAAATCGGATGCATCAAATACATTATTTACATAAACTGTGAAATCTACTTTGTGCTGCAGAAATTGATCATATCTTACTCCCGGCATCTTCATTGCTATGTTTCAAGTAAATCTTCCATTTATTTTGTTAAAAATATTAAAAATCTTCTTTCTCCATTCCCTCTACCTCTCTATACTGCCAGTGAAAATAAACTTTTATTGATCTTCAGGCACTATATCCAAAATTAATTAAAAATGTTTGGATATATAGTAGAATATGCTGGACGGAACTTATTGATTCAAACTGATAGTAAAGAAAACTTCATCAAGAATGTAGTCAGTGAATTTGAAAAAAAAATCTACAAATATGTAGTGAAAATATTATTTTAAATATGTATAATAGTGATTTGAAAATCTACTATGAAATAGACCCTCTGCAACTACCAGACAGCACTGTTCTTATTAAAGTTGTTGATAAGAGCATACATAGTAATGTACAAGAGAGTGTTAGTGACCTTCCAACAAATGTTAGTGTTCTCCCATCTGCAGTTGTGAATTCTAAACCTGGACCTTCACATCTGAATGAAAGGTATGTTACTTATCATGTCACCGTATTTTATGTATTAAAATTTAATGATAGCTAGTAGTAATTTTCAGAAGGATATTCCATGTTTGATATTGCTGTCAGGTAACTAAAGATTCATATTCTGTGGCCTCTATAATTTCCTCTTTATTCTGTGCAAGTCTTTGCATTTAGATAAGTTGAGACTAGCAATGGAACAGTATTCTAACTTATGCCAATCCTGATTTCAATTTCTTGAGTGAAAAGACCAATGATTAATATCCATCTAGTTAAACTCACTCAAATCTTTCAGAGAATACATATTTAAGCAATTTCTCTATACAGTTCACTGGATAAAACAGTAAAATGAAATGCTTAATTTTGTAGCTAATAAACTGAATAAACAAATATGAATCATACAGATACAATCCTTGCAAAATTATATGACTCTAAAACTCTCTATTTATCTCTACAAATGAAAAGTCAATTCAATTCATCCCCTACGTGATTAAATTATAATAATTTCTCTACTATTTATCATTGTAGTGTAAGAGGAAATTAGCTATTTCTTTTAATTTTCAATTGAACTGCTCAAAATGGATATTTCAAATTCACAAATAAAATGGTGAGAAAGCATTCCTTTTTGCTTTCTGAATCACTAGTATTTCTGAATATAAAACTGGCCTAAGATTCAAAGATAAGATAAGAAATAGTTTTCTAATGGTTGTTGACCTAAAACCTACAATAGACCTGATGGTGTGAAATAGTCAGAGATAGACTTCTTGCTATCTCTTTATAACTTATAAGATTAGCGCAATTAGTTAGGTAGTTCTTTCTATGATTCAATCCATTCATAATTAACTATCAGCAAAGTTTGTTTATATCTATTTTGACCTTTTCATTGGAAATTAAATCTTTATTTGGAAAAAATCTGAAAAGGAAAATGGAGAGTTTAAGGGCCATACTTATTTACTTGGTAGTAATATCTAGTATCAATACTAGTATACTACTAAGATGACTAATAGCAATGCCATATATAAGCATCTGTAATAGCTAAATACATCAGTTTCATGAAGTTATTTGACTGTATTCATGAACCTTGTCATATTATTTTATATTTCTGTTATTATTATTTATATTACTAATAGATTAATATGACCATTGGGTGAAGCAAAAGCCAAACTCATTATTTCAATTTAAAGATTTGTATATAATTTATTATAAATGGACTTTGTATCTTTAGTACCATTTGTGTGATAGACAGATACTGACTTCTGCTGTTGGGAGAAGAACCCTGTGTTCTAACAATAGCTAGATATTTTTTTATGTAATAGCTCATTCTAGTGTCGAGAAAGTTTTCTTCTGTCACTATTTACAGCTTCAATATCTTTACTCTTGAGATTTCAATATAAAACTCAATTACTTTCTTCTATAATCACATTATTCCTGTGCCCCTTATTGATTTGATAAAAAAATGGGAAGGCCTGACAATATATTTTTTTTTTCAGTGTCTGTGATGAAAGCACTCGAGTTTCGTGGCCTAATGTTTTTCAAATTAATGAGAAAAAAATGTCACAAACTCTGAGAAATGCTCTTGGTAGAGGAGACCTGCTATCAAGGAAAGAACTCTGTCACCTGTTGGATTTTCTCTACCAGCAAATAACTTTATACACTTAGTAAGTTCTGCATATTCAATGTTCCACTTCATGTAATAGCTAGTTATGGAACTAAATAAATTTTGACTTTATGATATGATTATGTACTGATAATATTTTAGAAAGGAATATTTTCCTTTGATTGTGAGTTATGAAGCAGAATATTCCACTAATTGATGCTAATATATGAATTTTCTACCATAGTTATCCAACTCCCAACAATTATGAAGAGGTAGCATCTGCCTTACTATCAAAATACCCTCATCTCCTAGAGGGATGCAAGTTTGGTGATGCGAAGGTAAGAAAGTCATTACTTCATTACTCACAGTAATAATTGATATAGTTTCTAAACCATTTGTAGCTAATTATTTTTTTTTAATTTAGGAGCAGTGGCGTGTCCGACTTTCTGCAAAAGCCAGAAATTCAAGGCAAAGGTATGATAAGAATATAAAGGTAGTGGCTCAAAAGAGAAAGAAGTTAATTGATAATGAGGTACAACCTTCTGAAAAAACTACTAAGAAGAAAATGACTCCTGCTTTTGGTTCACCTCACTATCTTCCAAACAAACCGGAAACAGAGGACGAAGACTCTGTTCTTCGCCATATTGCCTTCCTCAAAGCAGAAATAAAAAAATCTTCAATTGACACCAGGAAGATAGAAATATCAATGAGAAGCTCATTCCATCATAGGAGACATCTTCTCATCCAAGATGGTTATTCTCTGGTGTCTCTGAAGGAGATGTATCCAGTCCTATTTGATTCTGTGCAGGTAACTATGCTGATTATTCACCAAAAAACAGTTTCAAAAATATATCAATTGTTGGATCCAGTTTACATATAATACAATGGTTTTATTATCTACTCATGTCAGATCATGTACGAGTTCATTAGAATTACTGATGTTGACATCCAGACTTCACTTCGTGTAAGACTAACGGAATACTCTGATGCTCTATTAAAAGTTTCTGATGTGGTCTATGAAGAAACTGAGGATGATGTGAATATCTCAGGTCAGTTAAAAAATATTGTTGTGAGAGGGGCCAGAGTGGGTTAAATAATTGACATGATGATCATTTTGATTATGGCTTGTGTGTATTTTTAGTCCATGTTACCTGAAGAAACTCTGAATTTCAAGAACTATTGGGTATGATTCATTCATTTAAATTAAGTTTGTGGCTTTAGATATTATACTTCTGTGATGTGTTTAGGTGCTTAGTTTATGAGTGGATGTTGGGATTATTCATGATATCTCTATTATTTTTCTGTTTTAAAAATCAAATAAACTACAGCCATCTGACTGAATATGTTATTTACAGAAATAAAAGTTTGCTTGGCAGCTAAGCAGATTCCTAAATTGCTGAAAGATTCTGTGGATTTCAATAAAAAGCCTGAAGTAAGTCCTACAATAGCTAACTAATTTATTAGGGATGGGACGGAGTATCAGTATCGGCATTTTTGTGGAGTATCGGCAATGGTATCAGTATCGGCAATGGTATCAGTATCAGCATATAATGAGAAGTATCGGCCGATACTTGTATGATTATTTAAATTTTATTAATTTGATAAAAAAAAATTTTTTTATTAAATTTCTTTTATTCTACAGTCAAAAATGAAATAAATAATTAAAAAAATCATTATAAGACTGCTCTTATAATAATTGACCAACTACCTACTAGAGTTCTAAGTATAATTTTTACTTATATATTGTGACATGCATGACATTATTAATAAAAATTTAAGGAATATATGGAATCTATCAATAGGTTTTTGAGTCTCACTATAAATTTAAGATAATAATTATTCAGCTACTGTTGACCATTTTTGCACCTATTTATTACAAGTACCACAGGATGACAACACACATCAGAAAAGTTATCTATTTAATAGGGATGGGACAATACCAAAAAATTTAGCCGATACCGATACTTTAAAAAATCAACCGATACCGATACTTCTCAACAAATGCCGATACCGATACTTTAATAAAAATGACGATTCTTGCCGATACCGATACTTGCAGTTATTTAAATTCCATATTTATAAAACTCATTGATACTTGATGAGTTATTAAGTATCAATTATTATTGTGAGTTCAATGAAGTTCTAACTCAAAACTAACACAGTAATGCTCTTTAAATGTAGTATAACAAAGTGATTTACATATTTCACATTAATTAAAATACATAGATATTAAATAGATAACTTTTCTGATGTGTGTTTTCATCCTGTGGTACTTGTAATAGATAGGTGAGAAAATGATCTACAGTAGCTGAATAATTATTATCTTAAATTTATAGTCAGAATAAAAAACCTATTGATAGATTCCATCCTTAAATTTTTTATTATTAATGTCATGCATGTCACAATATATAAGTAAAAATTATACTTAGAACTCTAGTAGGTAGTTGGTCAATTATTAGAGCAGTCCTTATAATGATTATTTTAATTGTTATTTCATTTTTGACTGTAGAATAATAGAAATTAAAAAAAAATTATCAAATGAATAAAATTTAAATAATAATACAAGTATCGGCCGATACTTCTCATTATATGCTGATACCATTGCCGATACTCCACAAAAATACCGATGCCGATAATTCGTCTCATCCCTACTATTTAATATTTATGTATTTTAATTAATGTGAAATATATAAATCACTTTGTTATACTACATTGAAAGAGCATTACTGTGTTAGTTTTGAGTTAGAACTTCATTAAACTAACAAGAATAATTGATACTTAATAACTCATCAAGTATCACTGAGTTTTTTAAATATAAAATTTTAATAACTGCAAGTATCGGTATCGTCATGAATCGGCATTTTTATTAAAGTATCGGTATCGGCTAAATTTTTGGTATTGTCCCATCCCTATAATTTATATTTACAAATTATATTCAAACACTCAGCAACTAGAAAATAATAGCTTTCAATGATTATATTTTTCAGTTCAATCCTTTAGAAATATTAAATATCTTA
Source organism: Caprella mutica (assembly GCA_947561585.1). Lineage (NCBI taxonomy): Eukaryota > Metazoa > Arthropoda > Malacostraca > Amphipoda > Caprellidae > Caprella > Caprella mutica. The sequence continues at coordinate 4,648 of CANNZV010005892.1, read as the reverse complement.
TAATATTTATTTGGCAGATATATGCTTTATAGGACAATGAAGAGAAACAATTTTGTTAAATTAAAAAAAATTTCAGACTGCTTCTCCTATGCTGTTGTTCGATGGAGATGTTAGTGATCCTAACGCTAGAGGCACTTTGTATGCTGAAGGAATAGAGCTATGCAAGTTTGACGGCATAATCACTGGACTATCTGTTTGGCTTGCTTCTTACTATGTATTTGATTGCTGCTACCCACCATCATGCTGTAGGACTCTCCGGTTCTTACAGAGAGAAGTGCTAGGTATCAAGGATAAGAGTAAAGTGTCCCTTGTCAGCAGTAATCTAATTCAACAATTGAATATATTAAAGAACAAGGTAATATCTCATACAGATATTTAATTTACTATGGATAGAAAGCCTTAGAGATTAGTGATTATAGAAGAAACTATAACCAATCATTCTTTGGTTATGAAGTAGTTTGGCGACTACTTTGAACTTATTTTCACTTTTGTAGAAATATTTGCAGGTATAAGATTTTTGTTAGGTGGACTTTTAAGCTTCATTTACTATCACCTCTTCATTTTCCTCTTAGATGAAAATGAAGAGGTGATAGTAAATGAAGCTTAAAAGTCCACCTAACACAAAGTCTTATTTATTAGATTTTGTGTTAGGTAGACTCGCAGGCTTCATTTACTATCACCTCTTCATTTTCCTCTTAGATTTTCTGTTATGTAGATTCGCAGGCTTCATTTACTATCACCTCTTCATTTCCCTCTTCTATCTGTGAGTGCAATCACAGATGACTAAATAATAGTCTTGATTAACAGTGATGATGGGTAGTACTTTTGTATAGATTTAATTGTAGGCTTTAAGCACTTTGTCCCATTTCTATACTATTTCATTGTGATAATCACCAGTACTTTTATATAGATTATAATGATATTTAGGCTTTATTTACTTCATGCCATATTATATATAGTTATTCTTCCTCTGTGATAATAACCTGTAGCTACTGTTTGCATATTCCTGATAATGATATGAGCTTTATTAATTGTGTACCTTGTTTCTTATTTCACTTGTTCATACTATAAGGGTATAATTTATATATTTAAGTGTTAATCACTAATCATTATGGTTTATTCATTATCTATAAGAGAATATATTTTTATTATATCTGTTTTGCTTATGGAAATATTTGTATAATGTTATCATTTCTATTACATGTGGTTTATCTAATTTCCCCCATTTCATTTTCCTTTCCTGCTCATTGCAATATATATTAAATTTTAATAGTAAACTCCGTAGACTTTTTCCGATTTTTAGTTAAGTGCATCAACTGGATGCACTATAGTGCATCGAAAGGTGATCTTGATGCACTAAAGTGTTTCGCTTTGGAGACATAGGGTTGATGCACCCAAGTGCATCAACTGGATGCACTTATTTCTCTGAGTGTGAATATTCATTCGCTATTATAAAGTCATGTCGAGCTCAAACTCCACATTCAATCTTTTAAGGGGTAAACTTCTGACGGTTTAATCAATGAAGCGAAACATAATTCAAATATTATGCAATTGTTTCCAAGAAAGTTTTTTACCTACATACTTAGTTTGATGGAAAAATAGTGAATAATTATTGAAAATAGTAATGAATATTTTACAATAAATTACGACCATGAAATCTTTTGAACGAAGTGAATACAGATCATGAGCTGAAAAATATAGTATTAATGGAAAGGTGGTTATTAATAACGTACCTCAAAAATGCTATACAGTTTGAATATATATCACATTAAGTATAGATATAACGAATATTTTCTTAATCTGATGTCTATAAAACTCTCATTTAATATAAAACCTGTATAGAATAATTCTCAAAGGGCTAGATTATTTTTTTCTATTTTATGCCTAAATATGTAATTCCATCATACAATTTCAAAACAAATAACAATAAATTCCTAGTTCACGTCCCTTTTACATTCAGAGGCGTGAACTAGAAAGTGAGTAAACGTCCTATTTTAATTATATTTTTCTATTTGATTTATATTTTAACGAATGATAAAATCTTTAGTAATTTTCTGAACTTAATACAATTTCAAATAGAAATTTTTAGTATTATTTGTGATGTAGTCAAGATACTATATTTTCTGTCAACTAATAATTTTTAACAATATGTTATAATAAAATAAAAGATAATTATTAAATTTAAGAAAATTAATTTAAAAATACCTCCTTCCTAGTTCACATCTCTATTTCATTTGGAGACGTGAACTAGAAAAGGAGTATTTGTATCGATTCCTATTTCACGTCCACAAATGAAATAGGGACGTGAACTAGGGATTCACCCATATAACTACTATTATTCACTCTTAAATCTTTATTTTCTTGATTGCGTTAACATCTGAAATAAATCTGAGAAATAAATCACTTAAAACAATTTCTAAATGTACCAGAGTACATTTTTGACTGCAGACCAAACCGTTCGAAAGAACATTCTGCAGTGTATTTATTATGCAGTTTTATTTTTAACAGAGAATCAATCTCCTGAGGGTTATTGAGCTGATGTTATGGAAACAGAAAACAAGATGCATCGCCTCTTCACATTTGATGCAATATCTTTTTCACAATGTCACTCATATTACATGTCTGTCCTGTCGATAGGTGAAGGAATGTCCGAAAAATATATTAAATTGAACAATATTGCTTAGTTTTTTTCATACCGCCCCATCGCTAATTTTATCAGAGAGGCAATACAAAACATGTTATTGAGAAACGTGTGCGTACGGATTGACTGTACAGTTGTGCACATGTGCTTCAATTGGAGTTAGAGAACAAATATTGGTAATGGTATGTAAATAAATGGAAATTATATTTTATCAAATAAATAATTAATTAGTATATTGCTCTTTTTTCCAATATAGGCATTCAATAGTTTTTACATTATCATTTGAATTATCATAAAGTTAATAATATTAACACTTTCATTATATAATTTTTTAACGTTCACTAGAATCTATGCAGTTTAAAAAAATTGAATAGAAATACTTAAACGATTTTTTTAATCACGATCATGGACTTTTTCAACTAAATAATAAATTTTGCTTGTTTTTAATTAAAATATAGTCATTCAATTGTTATAACATTTTCATATGGAAAATTATTGATCGATTAGGTAAAAAAAAATATTAACTCTTTATATAAGAATTATTTGTCTCAAACACTTTTTTTAAATTTACCACAGAGCTTTTAAAATCTAATATATTTCTCTTCACCAAAATATATAAAAAATTTGTAGGATTGATTAAATAAACTTCAATAATATATTATCTCAATTATTATCTATATATGTGATTATAGATCTTGTTATTTATTTAGTATAGCAACTCTATTAGTGTCATTGAATTAATTTATGCACAACTTACAGAAAGAAAATCTTTGACTTTTTAATTTAGTAATTTCACGCTCTATTAATAATTACATCTCCATTTTACTGTTAAGGATTGCATCACTAATTGTTCCAGTAAAAATTCAGTGACAAAATTCAGTGAAATGTATCATACATGTCATACAAATATGTGATTTTGCTCGAAAAATAAATTTAATATTAACTTCATAAATAAAACCAATAATCGTAAATTCACGATTAAAAAATAAAGATCAAATAAACAACCTTTTATTTTAATTAAAAGGCAAGTAACTATTCTATGTCGAAGACAAAAACTCAAACAGCTCCAAACATCAATTTCAAACTGCTCCATATTACAACAGAATGAGTTATTACCATTTCTTGAAAATTACAGAACTCTAGCTAAGTTTAGTAATTTTTTTTATTTGGTACAAGAATTGGAAATTTAAAAAAAATTATAAAAATAAACAAGCATCGTGGACATTGTTAATGAATTATTTTATTTTTTAATTTTTAGTGAAATTTAACTTTTCCGAACTGTTTGATTTCATAAAATTTTATTTATTCAACAAATCAAAACTGTACAACTTTAAACTATTCAATTGGCATTTGAATATTTTTGTTTAAACTTTTGTTAACCATGTAGCATGAAATAAATATATATTAATGTAAAGCTACCATTTTTGGTCAGGAAACATTAACTAATCGTCAAAAGAAACTTTATAGTGACATGATTATTTAAGCAGAAAGTAAAATAAATTTCAGATAACCATGATTAAAATGTTATATTTTTCATATATTATAATCCTAATATAACAAGCGATAACTGTTTTTGATAAGTTAAAATTTATGTAATGAAGATAAGCTAAGTATTTTCATGTTCTACTATAATGAAATGAATTTATATGTACATTAGAAATAATTTTGCAGCTTTTAGTTTAAATCTTTCGCACCACGTAAAGGTAGCTGCTTTAGCGAAAGATTTTAGAGAGAATAAGTTCTCCCAGGGAATTTCAACCCATTCAGTTTCATGCTTCACCGAATCATACGGAGAAGGTTTCTGTAACCAGATGCCATGATCCGTTCTTCTGAAACCGTCCTGCAACAAGGACAATTCAAGTTTCTGTTCCGGGCGAACCACTCCTCGATACACTGTGTGCAGAACACGTGGGTACAACCTGAGAGTACTGACAGCTCTGAAGTTGACACATCTTCGCGAATGCAGACTGGACAGGAATGAGCAATGGTGAGGTCAACAGATCCCAG
>CANNZV010005891.1:0-22604 GCA_947561585.1 Caprella mutica | reverse complement strand
AAGCCCCAACGCTTCTTTCAAAGGATTATCTACAACAAATTCTGATGCTGACGTACCAAGTGGAGGCTCGTTCAATCATCATTTAAGATGGAACATTGGCGCATCGAACCTGCAAATGCTAGACACCTCAATTTTGGGATATGGACAGATAATTTGCGAATCAGAATTCCCTGCTAGTATACTTTCTAATGGTAATACTCCGGTAAGATGGAACATCATCGGAGATTTAAACGTCGCTACAGACTATCAAGCTTATAGCTACTATGGTGTTACCTACCCAAGACAAACCAACTTTGGAGGAAGCAACAACATGACATTCAAGGTTATCAATGACCCTCAAGGAAAAATTAGACTAGACGTTACTTCTGCTGGATACTCCAATCCTATAATGCTTGTACATGGTGACAGTCCTTTGATGGTGCCTTTTGAACCAAATGGTGGACTCCATAGCGTATTAATCCCAAACAGTCTTAATGGCGTTAACCAAGAAGTTATTTACCGTGATCAATCCTGATTATTGACATAACCAACCTTGATGCAGTTAATGGTAATGGAACATTTACGAACTACGCGGCTATTCCATCCAATATTGAAGATGCTCTAATAATGGTTTATCACAAATCCTTAGAAGCCTCGACATTATTATACTCAAACTATAGAGAAACAAATGCCGGAGGAAACTACAACACCCTACTAGCAAATGTTGATGAACTATACCTACAGTTTGGTGGAGGTATTGAAAAACACATCAACGGTATAAGACGATTCACACATTACATTTATAATACATCATCAAACAAACCTGTCGGGTTGTTCCTAATTGGTAAGGGAATTAGAGAAGCAAATTATAACTCTGCTTTATCGGATGGGGCCGGAACAAGAAAAAACGCAGCTCGATTCCATGCCTCCCTAGTCCCTTCATTTGGACATCCATCGAGTGATGTTTGTATTACATCCAATTTAATAGGCCCTTCAAAATGGTCTCCTCTCCTTCCAACAGGAAGAATTTCTGCTAGATCAAATAGTGAATTGGAAGACTACCTTAACAAGGTTATTGAACACGACAATAATCAAGACCCAATAAGCACATACAACAGTCCAATAAAGGATTGGCAAAAACAAATTTTACATTTCGCTGGAGGTTCTGACGCTGATGAACAAGATGATTTTCAAGACTACATGAACACCTACAAGGGCATTATTGAAGACTCTTTATATGGAGGAAATGTTACCAGCATCTTCAAAACATCAAGCAATCCATTAGACCCAACAATCTTAAATGGAATTACTGATCGAATTTCTGAAGGAGTAAGCTTAATGAGTTATTTTGGCCATGCCTCAAACACAACAAGTGGTTTCGAAATCAACCTTGATGAACCTGCAAACTGGAACAACAGTGGAAAATACCCATTGATGTTAGTAAACTCATGTTATAACGGTAACATATTCCAACATAGCACATCTAAATCGGAGGAGTTTGTACAGGCAGCAAACTTTGGTGCTATTGGATACATCGCATCGGTTGGAGTGGGACTAGACGTTTACCTTAACATATATTCAAGGAACCTTTACAAGCAGTTTTCATATAAAAGTTACAACACGAATATTGGACATCAAATGATGAAAAATATTGAATCAATGGAGACTCCTTCTGGAAACTTATACCTGGAAACAACATGTACACAAATGGTTCTAAACGGCGACCCAATGGTGAAACTAAATAGCCATTTCAATCCAGAGATTGAATTGACTGCTCCAGGAGTCTTTTTCACGCCTAACAACATCGATTTAACCGTTGACAGCATTGAAATGCACATTGTTCTAACGAATTTGGGACAGTCTGTTACAGATACATTTCTACTTGAAGTTACACGTCAATTCCCTTCTAGTAATGTTGACTCAGTATATTCATTTCAAATTCCAAACCTTCATTACAAGGACACATTCTCTTTCAAAATGCCAACGCAAGCAAATATTGGTGTTGGTCTAAATCAATTTAATATCACAACAGATTTACCTTCATCTATTACAGAGCAATATGATGAAGTAAATAATAATCAATTAATAAAAACATTATTCATTGATATTGATGGAATAGTTCCTGTTGTCCCATATGAATTCGCCGTTGTTCCAGAGGACAGTGTCACATTGAGAGCTTCAACCATCAACCCTATTGCAGACTTTAACAGTTATAGATTTGAAATCGATACTACAGATCTATTTAATAGTGATGAACATAGATATGCTTATGTCCATGGCACGGGTGGTGTAAAAGAAGTCAATCCTTCAGAATGGATTTCGGTGAACACGAACAACCCTAATCCACTAACATGTACAGATAGCACTGTGTATTTCTGGCGTGTAGCAATAGACTCTGCCACTTACGACTGGCGAGAAAGTTCATTCCAATATATAACTGGTAAAACAGGTTGGGGACAAGATCATTTCTTTCAATTCAAACGAAACAATTTCTTTAGTATTGACTATGATAGACCTACGAGAACACGTCAATTCGGTCCAAATATTAAAGAACTAACATGTAACGTTTTCGCTTCAGGCGCAAGCCCGACTATCTATGAAAACGCGTGGTTTATTGACGGTACAATGCAAGACTATGGAATTTGCTCATACGTTCCTAAACTTCATGTTGGAGTAGTTGACCCAGTTACCTTGGAATCATGGGGGACTCGATATGTTCCATGGGGAGAAAACCTAGGGAATGACTTTGGTAATCAAAACGACAACGGTGCGTGTGCTGGAAGACCAATGAAATACTTTACCTTTCATCAAAATGATCTCACAAATCTAACCGACTTCCAAAACATGGTCAACAACGAGGTTCCGGACGGGCATTATTTACTCATCTATTCCCCTCTTACGACAACCTATGACCAGTGGAACTCATTAGACTCTACTAACATGTATAACACGTTTGCAGGCCTGGGATCTGACAGTATACATGGAGGAAGAGTAAATGCTCCTTTTGCATTCTTCTGCAAAAAGGGTGACCCTTCAACTGCCATTGAAGTATTCGCTGATTCACCAACAGGAGATGTAACATTAACTGTTGATTTGATTGGAAATGATTACGAAGGAAGAGAAACGGCTCCACTTATTGGTCCATCAGCACAATGGGATAATGTATATTGGAAACAAGATCCGATGGAAATAGGTTCTGCAGATTCTACGATATTATCAATTGACGCATACGACCCATCAGGCGCTTACCAATTCACTATCGACACAGCATTCACTAGTAACGACTCTATTCTCAACTTAAATTCTATGGTTGACGCATCGTTGTACCCATACATTAGTTTAAGTGCATACTACAACGATACGGTTACAAATACGCCAGCACAAATTGACCGATGGCACGTTCTTTTTCAACCATTACCTGAAGCTGCTATTGATGGCACTGAAGAATATCTTTGGTCGCAAGTTAGCGACACACTTTTTGAAGGACAGACCGTTGATTTTGCCGTTGACATTAGAAACATCTATTCAATCGACATGGACTCCTTACTTGTTAAGTATTGGGTTGAAGATGCTGCACAAACAAATCATTACATTCCATATCCTAGACAAGACTCACTGAGAGTTGGCGATGTTTTGAGAGATACAATAACATTCTCTACCGTTGGTTTAGGTGGAGTCAATTCACTTTGGGTAGAAGTTAATCCATATGTAAACGGAAGCTTATTCCTAACAGACCAACCTGAACAAGAACACTTCAATAATTTACTGCAGGTACCATTCTTTGTTAATGCTGATGATGTTAACCCAATCCTTGATGTAACCTTCAATGGAACTCACATCCTTAATGGAGATATCATTGATCCAAATAGTGAAATACTTATAACGCTTAAGGACGACAACGAATTCCTAATCATGGATGACGTTTCTGATACAACATTATTTGGTATTTATCTGACTGACCCGCTTGGAAACTTACAGAGAATACCATTTGTTGATCAAGCCGGAAATACAGTTATGCAATGGGTACCAGCTGAAAGCTCTAACAAACGATTTAAGATTATTTGGCCAACAAACTTTGAAATAGATGGAGAATACACATTATTCGTTCAAGGAACCGATAGGAGCGGAAATCTTTCTGGCGATTTAGAATATAAAGTAACTTTTGAAATCATCCATGAATCGTCTATCACGAAAATGATGAATTATCCGAATCCATTCAGTACAAGTACGCGGTTCGTATTCACATTAACGGGATCAGAAACTCCAGATGATATCATTATTCAGATTATGACAGTGAGCGGTAAAGTCGTTCGTGAAATAACAGAATCAGAATTAGGCCCTTTATCTATTGGAAGAAACATCACAGATTTCGCTTGGGACGGAACGGATGAATTTGGAGATCCACTTGCCAACGGAGTTTATTTATATCGTGTTAGAGCCAAAATTAATGGAGAAGACATTAAACACAGAAATTCTGGAGCAGACACCTACTTCACGAAGGACTTTGGGAAAATGTATATTTTAAGGTAATTAGAAGAATCTACAACTAAAAATGGCGGTATCATCAACTAATGGTAATGGTCCTTTCCATTCATCGAGCTTAGAAAAAATAAGACTATTCATGTCATCCATTCCCAATGGGTAGTAACTGTGTACTAGTTTCACCAAACGATCTGTACCGAAAAATTCTTCTTCTTCATTCTCAAGCTCCACTACACCATCAGTATAAAGTACGATAGTTGTATTTGGACTGAGTTCTTTTTCACCTACATTAATGAATGGTAATTCATCCATCATACCTAATCCAATACAACCTTGATCTAAGTCTTCATAGGTTTTACCATTCGTGATAAACGGGTGATTATGCCCTGCATTTACGTAACTCAATTTACGTGAATTTGCATCATAGTGAGCAAGGAAAAATGTGATAAACTTCTCGCCCTTAGCACTATTCATCACCTTTTTATTCAGTTCGACCATTAATGTTTTAATATCAAACCTTTGATATTCAAATAAGGTGCGAATTGTTGCCTGAAAGTTAGCCATCAACATTGCAGCAGATATACCTTTACCTGAAACATCAGCTATACAAATTATGTACTCATCATCACCTAGCGGAATAAAATCGTAATAATCTCCACCGACCTCATGTCTTGGTGTATACTTCGCAGAAATATCCATCCTTTTATTCGTAGGTAACTGCTCCGGAAATAAAAGTTTTTGCATTGTTTTTGCGACCTCCAACTCCTTTTTATATGCCTCCTGCTTAACCTTAAGTCTAGCCATACGTTTGTTCTCAATAGCCACAACAATAATATTTGTAAGCGTCTGAACAAAACTCATATAATTGATATCGGAACTCAAATGCCTGATATCATTCTCAACACCCTTCACTAATAAATAAGCAAGCGCTTTTCCTTTATGATGAACTGGAACAACTACATCGAATTCACTTAACAACTTTGACTGAGAAGATTGAATCATTGTTATCTCTTCAAACCTGCTCAACTCACTTTCGATGTCAATATTATTGACTTTACCTTTGTATCCTACACGTAAGAGGCAATTCCATTCTTTCTGACGATTGAATAGAACAAATCGATCATACCCCAATTGCTCACGAACAATGAAAGAGTACAATTCAATTATCCTATCAACATTTTGATTTGTATTGATAGCCGTAGTAATCTCCAACAATGAGTTGAGCTTAAAATCTTTAAGCCGAATTTGACTTTCGAGGTTATTTACGAGTTTATCAATCATTATAAATTCTCTAAAATTTCAGGAAGCTTTCTTAGGGCAGCCATTTCTCTTAGTTTAGATTTTGCCTCAGCACATGGAGAACCAAAATATGTTTTTCCTCCGGCCAGGCTTTTCGCAATTCCAGATTGTGCTAAAACAACAGCTCCTTCACCAATAACAATATCACTCGCGCAGCCAACCTGTCCCCAAAGCGTTACATTATCTTCCACAACTACACAACCGGCCAAGCCGACTCCAGCTGCCATCAAACAATTCTTTCCAATCACAGTATCATGACCAACATGAACATGATTATCTAACTTTGAACCTTCACCAATAATAGTTAATGCTGAAACTCCAGCATCAATGGTACAAAGCCCTCCTAATTCAACATTCTTTTGTAAATGCACGCCACCACATGTATGCATGCGATCATAACCTGTCGGTTTCTTTTTATAATAAAAGGCGGAATGCCCAACAACGCTGTTTGGTCCGACAACTACACCTTCATCAATCTTCGTATTATCTCCAATTGAGGCTCCAGCATAAATAACAACGTCTGGACCTATTTCTACATTCTTCCCAATGAATACATTTGGATATATGATTGCAGTCTCATGAATTATCGCGCCAGTGTTTACCGCCTCTTTCTGAGGTATAAACGGAGAGAAATGACGTGCAAGCTTATTATAATCGTCAAAAGGAGCTTCTGATATAATCAAGGCTTTCCCTTCAGGACAATCAACTTCTTGATCAATCAATACAGTTGTTGCGGCACTTTTTAATGCCTTCCCGTAATATTTGGAATGATCCACAAAAACCAGGTCTCCGTGCTCAACTTTATGTATTTCATTTAACCCAGAAACAATATGATCAGGAGATCCAACGAATGAACATCCTAAAAGTTCTGCTATTTCTTTAACCGTATGAGCTTGCTTAAACTTCATGTGACTCTATATTTACTTTAGTAAAGTTAGGTCAAATCAACCCTGAGAATTGAATTGTCAGAAGATGTTATCCTCCATGACTTGTTGATAGCAGTACCGAGAAAGAGAAGCAGGGTAATTGATTCTACAAGAATAATTCATAAGTTTACCTAACACTCAATTAAAATGAAGAAGAAAACACGATTTATTTTTTACGCTTCACTGCTATTCAATTTTATGGCAATAGTGTATTTTACCCCCAAAATAATTCGAAAACTATCACCTCCAGAATCAACAGAAATAAGCGAATCATACTGGATGCAACGAGACAAATACCTAAACACACTCCCAATTGACACGAACAGTATTGTCTTAATTGGAACGAGCTTGACACACAATTTTGAAATCCAAGAAACTGCCGGTCCAGCAGTAAAGAACAGAGGTATAAACGGTGACAATTTAATTGGAATAAGGAATCGTTTGAAATACATTATTAACGAAAAACCAAAGCGAATAATCCTCGAAGCAGGGATTAATGACATTGGCGACCTTAAGCATTCCAATGATCAAATTATCGAGAACTTTAAAGCATTACTTAGAGAAATTCAAAATAGCACCCCTGACACAGACCTGTTCATCACTAGCATTTTCCCTGTTGCAGATTCTAGCGAAAGGATGAAAACATATTGCTCTCCAGAGACTAACGCCCAAATAAGTGAGTTAAACGAAAAATTAGAAACCATAGCTAACGATTACAATGCTCAGTTTCTCAACTTCCACAAATCATTTATACGCAACAATCAACTCAACCCAAAATACTCCATGGATGGCGTACACTTTTCTGCAGAAGGATATAACCTTTGGCAAAAATTAATTCTGCCTTATTTGAATTGAACCTAAAACCTAAAAGGATGTACTAGTTCAAAACAACACTTATGAAACTAGTAACATTTTTCACACTAATCATTTGGGCTTCTACCTCAATTGGTCAAACAAACATTATTTCAAACAAAAGTCATTCAGGCAACTTGGCCGAAGTCAACCTTGAAAAGGACAACTTTGGAATGCCCGCCATCGTAATCGACAGCATTATATATGATGGAGAGAACTGCATCATTGAAGTCAGTACCTACGGATATCAAGGTAGCAGCATGAAAGATACTGTTTGTGACCACCCTTACTTCGTTAAACATGGATACAACCTAAATGCAATCAAAGAAATGTACCCGTCAAGAACAGTTTTTGTAGGCTTCGAAGAAATGGAAATGGCACCACCTTCACCTAATGGTTGGCCAATTCAAAATGGAACATCCTGGCTAATTGGATTAATTAGTTGTTCAATTCTCGGTTTCACCTTCCTTACTACGGAAAAGAAATAAAATGGAGATTAAACTAATCATAAAAAATACGATTGGATTATGGTTGATTATGACAACCATAATCCTTCCTTTTCCATACTCCATTCTACCCTCAATAGAATTTGCACCCTCAGATTCTAGTTTGATTTTCATACTGAGCTTTGCGTTAATCATTCTTTCTGCAATCATCAACGTTGTGCTCTTGTTCTTCAACTCAATAGACAAGACTCAACTCTCTCATTTAACACAAACAATAACAACTTACATTCTTGCTCTTTTTTTGATAAAATATGGAGTAGATAAATTATTTCAAAATCAATTTTATTCGCCAGAACCGAATATTCTCCACACCCCAATAGGACAACTAACCAAAGACATCGTCTTCTGGACATCCATGAGTACCTCATCTACTTACAACCTATTTATGGGATGCTTAGAAGTATGCACAGGCCTTTTACTCTTTTCTACTCGCTTTAGATTAATTGCACTTATTATTAGTGCCGGGATAACAGCAAATATCTTCATGATTAATGTCGGCTTTGACATTTCTGTAAAATTTCTTTCTGGCTACTTATTCCTTCTTTCAACTTATTTAACGTCCTTCTATGCTTCATACCTACTCAAAACTCTCACAGGTCAACCAACAACGGCTTACACTATACATAGACATAAGCAGTCAAAACTAAATCGCTTTGTGAAATCCGTTGTAGTTGGAGTAATTCTTATCGAATGCTTACTACCGTACAGTAATGGCGTACAACATGAAAGAGTATCCAAAGAACTTTTTGGCAACAGTTATGAATTTGACAAATCTCAGCAAATTAAATTCCTCCCGAATGAAATCAAACGTATTCATTTCAATACACAAGGATATCTAATAACAGAATCTAATGATCGTGAATTTGAAGATTACAAAATTCATACATCACCATTAAGAAATGAGATTAAACTAAAAGAATTAAATCAAGTAATGAACTATAAGATTGACTCTAATCAACTTATCCTAACTTTCAATTCAGATCAATACAAATTAACGGAAGTAGACAATAAAGCGCTTCCCCTATTGGATGATTCATTCCACTGGACCTACGAAGAGTATATTTATTAGAATGACAATAGCTCACCTATAGCAACTCCTACTTTCTCCGCATTCGGCAATAAAGTTGACTCCAAAATTGAATTCAAAGGAATGGCCGGAGTATCAATAGAACCTACAATAGAAACAGGCGCATCTAAAGACTTGAAGTTGTCTCGCTGAATTCTACCCGCAAGGCCTAAAGTAAACGATGCTTCAACAGACTCTTCCGTAACCAACATCACCTTACCATGTCTTTCAGAAACCTCATTAATCTTATCGTGATCTAAAGGGTTCAGTGTTCTTAAGTCAATGATTTCTACTTTACCTTTAAATTGTTTTGCCGCTTCAATTGACCAGTAAACTCCCATACCATAAGTAATGATAACGCAAGATTCACCTTTCTCAACAGCCGTTGCATCTGCCTCTTGAACTACACGCGCTTTTCCGAAAGGAATAACGTAATCCTCATCTGGCTCAATAGACATTGCTCCTTCGGTACCAGGAATTTTAGACCAATACAACCCTTTATGCTCCAATAAGACAACTGGATTCGGATCATAATAGGCTGATTTTATCAAACCTTTTAAATCTGCACCTGTAGAAGGATAGGCAATCTTAACACCTCTAATGTTTGTCAAAACAGACTCAACACTTGAAGAGTGGTAAGGACCACCAGAACCATAAGCTCCAATCGGCACTCTTAATACACAACTTACTGGCCATTTACCGTTTGACAAGTAATACGATCTACTCACCTCAGTAAATAGCTGATTAAGACCTGGCCAAATGTAATCCGCGAATTGAACCTCCACAAATGGTTTAGTCCAGCCGCTGACATACCAACTGTAGAACCAATAATAAATGCTTCTTGGATTGGCGTATTGAAGACACGATCATCTCCAAACTGTTGAGCAAGAGTTGCCGCCTCACGGAAAACCCCTCCTAAACGTCCACCAACATCCTGTCCATAAAGTAATGATTCAGGGTGTTTTTCCATTAATTCACGCACTCCAAACAAGCAGAATCAACCATTACAGTTTTCTTCTTTCCTTTTGGTTCACGTTCACCTTTCTCCTCTGTAATAGGAGTTGGTGCAAAAATATGATCTGTCACAGACTCCGGAGTTGGATCTTCTGCGTTTAATGCTTTTTCATAGTCAGAATCAACTAACTTTTTCACCTCAGCTTCAATATTGATAATATCTGCTTCATCAGCTCCAGAAGCTCTTAAGGCATCTTTTAATTTTGGATATGGATCTCTTGTAGCAGCTTCTTCTAAATCATCTCTATACCATTCTTTACGAACACCTGATGTATGGTGACCTAACAATGGAACTTTAGCATGAACGATAAAAGGACGTCTTTCTTTACGAACGATTTCGATTACCTCTTTCATTGTTTGAAAAGACAAGTCGAAGTCACTTCCATCAATAGTACGAACTTCGATACCATTAAATCCTTGCGCATACTTAGAAATATCCTGAGCACGAGTTTCTTCTGCATTTGCAGAGATATCCCAACCATTATCTTGTACTAAATAAATAATCGGGTATTGCTTCAGAGCAGCCATTTGAAATGCTTCAGACACCTCACCTTCAGTACAAGAAGCGTCTCCTAATGAACAAACGACAACAGGATTCTCCCCATTGAAGTCCTCTGCTAATCCTTGCTTTTCTTTATACTGAACTCCCATTGCAACTCCTGTTGTTGGAATAGCTTGCATACCAGTTGCTGAAGACTGGTGTGGGATTTTTGGCATATTATCTCTTTTCAGAGAAGGGTGAGAATAATACGTTCTACCTCCTGAGAAGATATCGTCTTTCTTAGCAAATACTTGAAGCATCAATTCATACGGAGTGATTCCAATTCCTAAAAGAATAGAATCATCTCTATAATATGGGGAAACCCAATCTTGCGGTTTCAATTGCATACCACAAGCCAATTGAATTGCCTCATGACCTCTTGAAGTCGCGTGAACATATTTAGCAGTAACTTCTTTGTTATCCTCATATTTCTCAGCTAAAGTTTTAGCTGTAGACATTAATTTAAATGCCTTTAATAGAGTATCCTTAGATGTTTTTACCGTTGATTTCTTTGATTTCGCTTCAGCTGCTCCCATTTAATACCAATTTTTCAGTCACCAAATATACTGAAACGATACGACTTTTCCGTGCTGAATGACTTGTGTAAAACAAAAAAAGCAGAGACTATTAAATCTCTGCTTTTCCTATAAGACACTAAACTGACTTAGAATGTCAATCTTAAATATTTCTTTGAGTTCTTTCTTGTATAATGATATTGAAACAATAAGTCGTCACCAACTTTTGTATTGTAATTATTATACCCACCTTTAAACATATAATTCTCTATAGGCTCATCTAACACAGAACCGAATGATTCAACCTCTCCGGTCTCACAATCTATTACACGTTCTGCTAAAATTACAGAATCCCAAGCTCCGGAACCTCCCAAAGTGTTTAATACAAACTTTCCATTTTCAAAATTCTTAACAAACTCCTTTGTATACATATAAACCTTATTGTCTTTGTAATGTAATAAAGAGAAATTATTTACGGCATTCATATAATATGGAAAGAAATGCGTCCATTTAATTCACCCTCAACATCAATTTCAAAAAGGAGTTTACTACAATCAATTTCACGGTAAGGCGTTTCATTCATACCTCTTGTGGCTCTAAATTTTTTGAAAGCCACAATAACACCTCCATCAGGCTTAAACATGAATTGAAAGTTGTTAGAAGAATAATTGTTGATTGTTGGCAACCCTTCATCGCCTTCAAGAACATCTCTCCTTAATCGAGACAATTCGTAATAGCTTTCCATTTCAGGACTCGCCAAATCATTATAAGTTAAATATTTCGAGTTCGAAACCACTAATTCACCTTCTAAATTCCACTTCATATATGCATAGCCAATTCCTGCTGTTTCTTGTTTTTTCTCGTCGAGCAATTTAGTTATACTGAAAACACCTACTAACTCATTTAATTCAGGATAGAATTTGAAATCATACATTTTGACATAAATACTCTCCTTAAATTCAGGAGAAACAGAAATTACTTCACCGTCATTCTGAACATATAAAAACATTAATCCTGAGCTGCGGACCGGAGTCTTGAATGACCATGAACTAGATTTCACTTCAGCCTTTATACTCAAAGCCATCAACATGTTATTCGATTCATCAATAGTGATACGAGATAATGAAACACTTTCCTCGCTTAAGAATCCCATGTCAGACTTCCACTCTTCGTTCAATTCAAAATCAAAGCGACTCACAAAACAATCATCAGCATTAGTTTCATTACTTACCACATAAAAACCGGCATCATCTTGATACAAAGTAATACCTGGACTCATCATAGCATTGAAAATATAGAATTCACCCAACCACTTAATAGGTCCTTCTTGGGTAACAGTTCTCAGTATTCCTTTTCACCAATCCTACCTTACATGAAGTTGTAAAACTAGACTTTACAAATCTCACCAACTCGTAGATATACCCATCATGAACAAATTGATCAAAAACGGAACCGTAATACTTCTCATCCTGAATTGGATCCAGCACCGTCTCATTAATTTCACCAGATTCTAAGTTCACAACCTTAAAGAATTGTTTGAACTTCTTATAGGTCCCTTCCGATCTTTGATAGATTAGTTTATTATCACTAGAACTAATCAAATACATGTTCTCAATCTCATTTATAGGACCAGACATTGACTTCTCTTGGGCAAAAATCGATGTCAATCCAAGAACAAAAATTAATGATGTTACAATACTTCTCATATTTCCTATTATTTATTATTTTCGATAACGTACTCCAACACTTTTGTCATCAAGTGAACTCTATCTTTCCCTCTTACATTGTGCTTGTGCATAGGATAAGGGAAGAAATCCATTTGAATACCTAATTCAACAAACTTTTGAACTAATGCAAAATTGTGTTGCATTACAACAACATCATCAACCGTTCCGTGGATCAATAGTAAATCACCTTCTAAATTCGCAGCATGAGTCATTAAAGACGCCTCTTCGTAACCCTTAGGATTCTCATCTGGCATATCCATATATCTCTCACCGTACATAATTTCATAATACTTCCAATCAGTAACTGGTCCACCAGCAACACCTACCTGAAAAGTACCTGGCTGTCTCAACATTAAAGAAGATGTCATGAAACCACCAAAAGACCAACCATGAACAGCCAAACGATCTCCATCAACGTACGGTAGTGATTTTAAATATTCTACTCCGGACATTTGGTCTTCCATTTCAACCTTTCCTAATTGTCTATGAATTTGAGACTCAAATGCAAAACCTCTTTCGCCCGAACCTCTGTTATCTACAGTATAAACTAAATACCCTTGTTCAGCCATCCAGTACATCCACAAAGAAGCACCATCTAACCATGAGTTAGTAATCAATTGGGCGTGAGGACCACCATATACATACACTAAAACTGGATACTTTTTGTTTGGATCGAAATCACTTGGCTTAATCAATCGAGAATACAACTTAGTCCATCTTTACCTGTTAATGATGAAATTTCAGCTTCACCTATTTTCATCTCCGAAAGCATATCTGGACTTTCCATCAATGTCTCAACAGTCTTTCCTGAAGCATTCAAAATAACATCCCTACTTGGTACATCATGACTAGAATAATGGTCGTGAAAATACTTCCCATCTGTCGATATCTCTACACTATGCGTTCCTGACAAACGAGTAATTTCAGACTGCTTACCTTTCAAGGTAACGCTAAACATTTTAGTATCTAATGGACTCTCACCAGTTGCAGTAAAGTATATCTTACCGTTTTTATAATCGGCGATATCTTTAACTACAAATTCATTCGATGTTAACTTTTTAATCAAAGTCCCATTAAAGTCATAATGATATAAGTTGTTATACCCGTCTCTTTCCGAAATCCATACAAATTCATTTGCTTTCCATCTAAGAAAAATGCTGGATGCTCTGGTTCAATCCACTTATCACTCTCCTCCTCAAACAATGTTCTAATGTACTTTCCGTTACTTGCATCATAAACATCTAACCACATGTGATTTTGACCTCTATTAACTTCTGCAATCACTACATACTTATTATCATTAGTCCAAGAAAGGTTCGTTAAGTAATTCTCTTCACCATTTCTAGGCGAGATAAAAACAGTTGAACGATCTGAAATTTTATATATACCGACTTTAGCCTTCTCAGAAGACTGACCTGCCATTGGATATTTTATTGAAGTTAGAGCACCCGGAGTAACACTATTATCTAACAAAGGATAATCATGAACATTAGTCTCATCTTTTTGATAGTATGCTAAAGAACCTCCGCTTGGAGACCAAAACAATCCATTTGTGATTCCAAACTCAGAACGAGCAATCGCTTGACCTGAAACGATATTCTTGTCTTCATTATCAGTTACAATGATTTTCAATCCAACTCCTGAATTAATATAAACATTGTTGTCTTTGGTAAATGCAATATTTTCGGTTGCATTATGAAAAGTCGCATTCTCAGCTTTATCATCGAGACCATGAATCATTTTCCCTTTCTCATCAACTAAGTTGTAGCTATAAAAAGCTTGACCATCATTTACCCAAAACTCATTCTCATCTTTCCATTCTAAACCAGAAAACCAGTACAACTGTGCATCCATCTTAGCATTGAAATCTTGAATACTTAAAACCTCCTTCGCTTCTGTATTTCGTACTGAAGCTTTCATCAGTTTAGTATAATTATCTAAATAGGTATAACAATCTGTATTTGGCACCCACTTAAACATTGAAAGTGACTTAGGATAAAATGCTCTATACTGCTGCATCACCGCATCTTCGAGACTCAATTCTTTTCTTTGACCAAAAGAAGGCGCTGCAATTAATGCAATCGCAACTAATGTAATTAACTGTTTAATCATCGTTTACTGTTTTATTATAACCACACAATCTTAATGTGCAAGCCAAATATACGGATTTGAAACCCAATTTGTTTACAACGGACTATCATTAAGACATGGTCTAAACTTTTTCGACTATCTGAGTCACGCTTTATCAGAAATAACCTACTTTTACGCAAAAATTAATAGCAATGGAACACGTTTCAATAAAGAGCATAGAAAAAGCGATTACAAAAGTTGATAATCTTAACGAGGATGGACTTGAAAAATTAGCAGAAACATATGCTTTAGCTCAACAAGTACTTTTAGGTTACATTATGTCAGCCGCAACAGAATACAAGAACGAGCGATTGGAAGGTTTATTGATTTATTACTATTGCTTAATCTCTGAATCTTTTGCTCAACAAGGAGTCCTTCTTGACCAAATAACTGAAGATCAGATTGACGCATTTGAAGAACCTTTCTTTGAAATGCTTGATGAATACTTTGACAAAGACGACCAAGAAATCATCAACAACTTTGTTGATCAGCCAGATTTAATTCAATTTATGATGATTGAGATTAGCACGGAAGATGAGGACGGCACATCACTAGATGATGAAACTGCAACCCAACTTTTCATTGTGACTACAGCAATGATCACACTTATGAACCGTGTTGTAAAAGCGTGAAACAACCCCGTGAAATAGTCGACATGATGCTAATGCGAGATGCATTTAGCGAATGGATGGACGTCCAAGTTATTGAATTAAATCAGGGAAACTGTAAACTATCCTGCACTGTTAAACCTGAAATGCTGAATGGGTTTGAAATTTTACATGGAGGCATCACCTATTCTTTATCTGATTCTGCATTAGCCTTTGCTGCTAATTCTTATGGCTATAAATGTGTTAGCATTGAAACATCAATTTCACATTTGCGACCAGTTAAAAACGACCAAGTTTTAACGGTAAAAACCAAGGAAATTCACCGTGGTAAAACCATAGGAATTTACGAAGTAGATATTTTTTCAGACGAAAACAAATTAGTTTCCAAATTTAAAGGAACAGTCAATATCTCTAAGGACATCTGGTAGACTTTGATACGAGACGAATCAAATCGTCATCGACAAAAAATATTCTTTGAATTTTCTATGCAAGCATAGAACTTTTTGATATATTTACTATTCAAAACAAGATGTAAATGTCAGAAAACAAAGATAAGCAGTACCTCATGGATTTCGCCATTAGACACCTTTGGCACAAAATCTCTAGGATGTATAACCAGAAAGCGAATGAATATGGAATTACGATTTCAATAGGATTCATCCTGCTCAACATAGACAAAGAAGGCACACCGAGCACACAGCTTGGGCCGAAAATGGGGATGGAACCAACATCCTTGTCGCGTACCCTCAAAACAATGGAAGAAAAAGGGTTAATCCGGAGACAAGCTGATACACAGGACAAAAGAAAAGTCCTCATCTTTTTAACTCAGGAAGGAATTGATAAAAGGAGAATTGCCAAACATGTAGTTCTTGACTTCAATGAAAGGCTGGTTGCAAATATCCCTAAAGGAAAACTAAAAACTTTCTTCGAAGTTGCAGAACGACTAGACACAACAATAGACATAGAATTAAACAACATATAATCATACTAAGATGAATCGACACATCCGTAAAGTTGCCATACTAGGCTCAGGTGTTATGGGATCAAGAATCGCATGTCACTTTGCTAACATTGGCTGTGAAGTATTATTACTTGACATCGTTCCGAGAGAACTGAATGAAGCTGACACAAAAAAAGGATTAACTACTGAATCTAAAGCATTCAGAAATAGAATTGTAAACGATGCGTTAACCGCTTCAGTCAAGTCTAACCCATCTCCGATATACAGAAAATCATTTGTATCAAGAATCACAACGGGAAATCTAGAAGATGACATTTCAAAAATCAGTGAATGTGATTGGATTATTGAAGTAGTGATTGAACGACTTGATATCAAACAACAAGTTTTCGAAAACGTTGAAAAGCATAGAACTCCAGGAACATTAATTACCTCAAACACTTCCGGTATTCCTATACACATGATGTTAGAAGGAAGAAGTGATGATTTCAAAGCAAATTTCTGCGGCTCTCACTTTTTCAACCCACCAAGATATTTACAACTGTTAGAAATCATTCCTACACCATCAACTAATCCTGAGGTTGTGGATTTTCTAATGGATTACGGACAACGTTACCTTGGAAAGAAGACCGTTTTATGCAAGGACACCCCAGCTTTTATAGCTAACCGCGTAGGAGTCTACTCGATCATGTCCTTATTCCATATCGTTCAAGAAATGGAACTAACAGTTGAAGAGGTAGATAAATTATCAGGACCTATCATGGGACGTCCTAAGTCAGCAACTTTTAGAACATGTGATGTTGTTGGACTAGACACCTTGGTCCATGTAGCAAACGGACTTAAAGCAAATTGCCCTGATGACGAGGAGAAAGATCTGTTCGAATTACCAGGTTATATTTCTACAATGGTTGAAAACAACTGGTTGGGGTCAAAGTCTAAACAAGGTTTCTACAAGAAAGTAAAAGACGAAAATGGCAAAAGCCAAATCCTAGCACTTGACTTAAACTCACTTGAATACAAAGAAAAATCAAGAGTTAAATTCCCTAGCCTAGAAATGGCTAAACCAATTGAAGATCTTCATCAAAGAACGAAGATTCTACTTATGGGAATGGATAAAGCGGGTGAATTTTACAAAAGAATCTTCGGTGGACTATTTGCTTATGTAACAAATCGAATTCCTGAGATCACAGATGATTTATACAAAATTGATGATGCTTTAAAAGCTGGATTCGGCTGGGAACTAGGACCATTTGAAACTTGGGACCTTGTAGGACTCGATCAAGGGATAAAACTTGCAGAAAAAGAAGGCAAGACAATTGCTCCATGGATTCAAGAAATGAAGGATGCAGGGTTCAAATCATTCTACAAAATGGAGAATGGTCAAAAATTCTATTACGACATCCCATCAAAGTCGTACAAAGTAATTCCTGGAACCGAAAACTTAGTAATGCTAGAATCATTGCGTTCAGAGAAAAAAGTTTGGGGTAACTCTGACACTACAATTGTAGATATGGGCGATGGAATTTTGAATCTTGAATTCCACACCAAAATGAACACTATCGGTGGAGGTGTTATCGAAGGAATCAATAAAGCCCTCGACTTAGCCGAAAGTGATTATTCAGGTTTGGTCGTTTCAAATACAGGTCAAAACTTCTCTGCCGGAGCTAACGTTGGAATGATTTTCATGATGGCTATCGAGCAAGAATATGACGAACTAAACTTTGCCGTCAAAGCATTTCAAGATACAATGATGCGTGTTCGTTATTCGAACATTCCAGTTGTTGTTGCCCCACACAATATGGCCCTAGGTGGTGGATGCGAGCTATCAATGCACGCTGACAAAGTTGTTGCTCATGCAGAACTTTACATGGGACTTGTAGAGTTTGGAGTAGGCCTTATCCCTGGCGGAGGTGGTTCTAAAGAGTTTGCCAAACGACTATCTGATGAATTAGCATCTGGAGACATCAAAATAAATAGAATGCGCGACAAATTCTTAACAATCGGTCAAGCCAAAGTATCAACATCTGCATATGAAGCATTTGACCTAGGATATTTAAGAGAAGGAATAGACGAAGTTGTTGTAAGTAGACAACATCAGTTAACTCGAGCAAAAGAAGCCTGTCAATTGATGGTCGCTGAAGGATATATCGCCCCAAAAAGAGAAAAGAACATTACAGTTCTTGGAAACGAAGGATTAGGTATTGTTTACGTTGGAGCTGACACGATGCTTTCTGGAAACTACATGTCAGAACATGACCGCGTAATTTCAGAAAAACTAGGTTTCGTTTTATGTGGTGGTGATTTATCAGAAAACACGGTTGTCTCTGAACAATACTTATTGGATATGGAGCGTAAAGCATTCTTAGAACTTTGTGCTGAAAGAAAAACATTAGAACGATTGGAAAGCATCGTTAAAAAAGGAAAAATCTTAAGAAATTAATCATGGGAAGAGCATATATAGTAAAGGGATATAGAACTGCTGTAGGTAAAGCAGGAAAAGGTGGATTTAGATTTTCACGCCCAGATGATTTAGCAGCAGATGTCATTAAACACATCATGTCGGAAGTACCAGAACTCGACAAAACTCGTATTGACGATGTAATTGTTGGTAACGCCACTCCAGAGGCTGAACAAGGATTAAATGTCGGTAGAATGATTTCTTTAATGGGATTAGATACAGACAAAGTCCCTGGAATGACTGTGAATAGATACTGTTCTTCTGGTTTAGAAACAATCGCTATTGCCACGGCAAAGATTGAAAATGGAATGGCGGAATGCATCATTGCAGGTGGTGTTGAATCCATGTCGACAATGGCTATGGGAGGATGGAGAATTGTTCCGAATCCAAAAGTTGGAAAAGAAAATCCATCTTGGTATTGGGGCATGGGACTCACAGCTGAAGCTGTTGCAAAACAATATGGTGTTTCACGTGAAGATCAAGATGCTTTTGCATTACACTCTCACGAAAAAGCAATAGCCGCAATCAAAGCGGGTAAATTTAAAGATGACATAGTCCCAATCAATGTAAATCAAGTTTACCTTGGAATATGAAAAAGACAAGAACGTTCGTTTATTGTTGATACGGATGAAGGACCAAGAGCAAGTACTTTAGCTGGTCTAGGAAGATTGAGACCTGTTTTCGCTCAAGACGGTTCTGTCACTGCTGGAAATTCATCGCAAACATCAGATGGAGCAGCATTCTGCCTTATCATGTCTGAAAAGATGGTAAGGAATTAAACCTGGAGCCAATTGCTAGGCTGGCATCCTACAGCGTTGTTGGTGTTGAGCCAAGAATTATGGGAATTGGTCCAGTAGATGCAATTCCTAAAGCGATAAAAGCAGCGGGATTAACTTCAAACGATATTTCTTTATACGAGTTAAATGAAGCATTTGCCTCTCAATCCATTGCAGTTCTGCGTGAAACTGGTATCAACCCAGACATTGTAAATGTAAATGGTGGAGCGATCGCCCTAGGTCACCCATAGGTTGCACCGGAGGTAAACTTACAGTTCAAATGATGAATGAATTGAAGCGTAGAGATTCTAAATACGGCGTAGTAACAATGTGTGTTGGTGCTGGACAAGGAGCAGCAGGTGTCATTGAAATGCTATAGACAAATAAAATTTAAAAAGCCTCGTTGATATTCAACGGGGCTTTTTTATGCCCACCAATCTGAATTAAACTATCTTTGCAAAAGAAGCTTCACAACTGAAGTATTGAAAGAACAACACATTGATATCATGGAAAAATTTTCTCCTAAGAAATACATTCAAAACGCAGGATTCAAATCCTTAATGGACATTCAGCAACAATCGGTTGATGCATTTCAAAAATTCAATGAAGTACAAACTTTTTTCGAAAACCGGTTCAGGAAAAACCTTAGCATTTTTATTGTCGGTACTAAGTAAATTAGACCCAAACAAAAGTGAAGTTCAAGCAATCATTCTAGCTCCATCAAGAGAACTTTGTATTCAAATAAACGATGTATTTAGATCGCTTAAACCGAACTTCAAATCAACAGTTTGCTACGGAGGCCACTCTATGCAAGAAGAAAAAAACAGTTTAAGTGTAGCTCCTGCCGTGGTCATTGGAACACCAGGACGTCTAGCTGATCACATTGATAGAAACAACCTTCATTTACAGAAATGTGGTTTCTTAGTAATTGATGAATTCGACAAATGCCTCGAATTTGGATTTAATGATGACATGAGTTACATCACGCGTCAGTTACTTGCGCTTGAAAATAAAATGCTCGTTTCTGCGACTAAAATGGAAGAAGTTCCAGATTACGTTCAGATGCACAAGCCTTTTACTATTGACAACGTTCAAGAAGATGATTTTGTTGACATCCAAGAACATTTGGTGAAGTATCAAGGAGATTTAATTGAAGGATTAGAAGACCTTTTGAATTCGTTCGAACACGAAAGAGCAATTGTATTCTGCAACTATAGAGAAGTCGCTCAGGATGTTTCAAATCAATTGGCTCAAAAAGGAATTACTAGCGCATATTATCACGGTGGATTGGACCAAGACGAACGCGAAAGAGCACTAATAAAATTTAGACATGGAAGCGTTACGAAGTTAATCTGCACTGACCTAGGAGCAAGAGGGCTGGACATTCCAGAAATAAATCACGTTATTCACTATCAATATCCAAATAGCGAAGAAGCATTTACACACAGAAAAGGTAGAACTGCTCGAATGTCAGCATCGGGTAACTCGTACTTATTTGTGGGGGAAAATTCAAAACTTCCTGAATACGTAAATCGACCAGATTCTGAGATAAACATTATGCCATCTGCAATGGGAGCAGTTAAACCTGAATGGGAAACACTATACTTAAGCGGTGGTAAAAAGGACAAGATTAATAAGATTGATGTTGTAGGTTTTTTATCAAAAAAAGGAGGCTTAGAAAGAGGTGAACTTGGTGTTGTGACGGTTCTTGACAGAACATCTTACGCCGCAGTAAAAAGAACAAAAGCTCAACAAGTTCTTAAGAAAGTAAAGCACGAGAAAGTAAAAGGAAAGAAATTGAAGATTGAAATCGCGATGTAACTAACGAATTGAATATTGCTCCTTTACAAGACTCTCTGCTTTCTTATTCTGAACGGTAAACATTCCATTTTCTGGCCCACCGGCCTTTTTATGATCAGGAAACCATTTCCAAAGGAAACCTCCAGCAAAATTGTCTTTTGACCACATTACTTCGAACAATGCATCTAATGCTCTGACTTGACAGTCTTCATTAATTTCAGCAGTTTCAGAATAATCCCAAGGCTTCATTGAACAATTCACCGTACTTCTATATCCGTACTCAGTAAACAACAAGGGCTTTTCAACTATTCTTGATATAGAATCCATTTTATCTACATGACTTGACCAACCAGCAATCAAATCCTCCTTTGAAGGCTCATCTTTTTGAGCAATTGGAAAATACGCATCGACTCCGATATAATCCAATTCACTCCAGAATCCAACCTTATCAAAACAATCCCAATTCTCTGCATATGTAAGTTTACCAGAATATACCTTCTTTACTTCGCTTATCATTCTTTTCCAAAAACTTTGTCTAGCTACAACGAATCTATTCAACTCTGTACCTAAACAGATCATTTCAACTTTTTCTTCTTCAGCCATTCTCGCGAAATCCAAAATAAACTCTTGATACTTCTCTTCAAATACCAACCAATCCTTTTCACTTCTCATCTCAATAAACCCAGTAAAAACTCCACGGCCGACCCAAATCTGAGGCTTTAACATCACCTTCAATCCAGCATTATGCATTTCCTGAACGTAGGCCTGAGCTCCATCTAAACGCTCCCCTACCCATTGCCATTTTGAGTTATAAGCCAAATTAGGATTATCTTTTGCAGGAATAAATGAAAAAGGAATTACCGAAACCCAATTCGCGTTAACCTTAAGCATAGGATCAACATCAGTACTATCGATTTTTTTATTTACCGAAACAAAACTCAACCCATTGATTTTCTCAATGGAAGTG
>CANNZV010005890.1:0-22607 GCA_947561585.1 Caprella mutica | reverse complement strand
ATTAGCTTTAGCACTAGAATAATCATACTCTCAGTATTCCACTAAGATGGGCTGCTGTCAATCTCAGGTCTGTCCTTGTATCGCCATCTGTATACTCTACTTTAACCACTTAACTAGACTTATATAGTATTTAGTAAATTTAAAACAAGAAACTATATATACTGTAAAAAATAAAGTCTCAATATTGTTATCATTTTATTTCAAATATAATATGAATTCGTCAATTTGCGGACATTTCGTCGAATGACACTTGGCCGAAGGACATTTGGTTGAAAGACAATTGGCCGAAAGTGTATATTTGGCGTAAATTTGGCCGAACTGAGAGTTGGCCGGAGAAAAACTTTTATTTAATGAGTATCCATGAAACAAACTGCAGCCTTCGTTATATTTAATTAATATTTTTTCTTTTAATAGAAATGAAAGTTATTTTGTTATTATGAAAATTAATTCGTAATTAAATGAACTCGTAATGTGTATTTGAATTTGAAAAAAATGAATTTTTTCATAATCATGGATTACATCGCAAGTAAAAAGTGAAGAAATAGCTTCTCTTCGTTCCTCTGCATTTGTTATATTTGGTTATTATATCATATAAAGTTACTATTTTTAATACATTAAATAATATTAACTATTACTCCACGTTTTGTTTTCAAAATAAAAATATTTCGGCGAAATGTCCTTTCGGCCAAATTTCATTCAGCCAAATGTTGTCAAATATAATTCCATTATTCAATTTGAAGAGTGGCGGATTTTTCTGGCAGTACATTTATATTTATAAAATAACACTAAATTCATGCAAGACCTTGGTTTGTGTCACTGCCCGGAAAATCCTCACCACTGAAATAATCTTTTCCCTGAGATCCTCAGCAGGTGATTCATTATAGCAGAACTTTGACGCGGGAATCTGGTATGGAAAATCGAGATAATGGTTTGCAGAGTGAGAATATATTCATATCTATATATCCACTAAGGGAGTGAAAACGGAGCTACTGGTAGAATCATGCACAATATGCTCGTCTGAAGATTGGCCCATCTAACAAACTGCTTTCTAGCTACTTGTCAGGATCATGAGTATCGCCCTGAAAACTTCATTCTTCAGTAACAGGGTAATAGCTGGTTCCTGCGATATGGGCTAAGATGTAGCGACTACGCACTGATTGACGGATGGCGGCTCCCTGTTCTTGCTCGTATGGTCCACTAAATAAGGGTATGTGTATACAAACCTCGTATAGTCTTGTTTAGTGTTGTTAAATCCTTAACGTCCCAAATTTCACTCCTTCCCCTATAAAATTTACGTAACTTTAAATATCCAGAAATCTCCGCTAGGTATAATCACTTTATTAATTAAAACTATAATTAACTATTCATTTATAGCTAATCTAGGCTGTATTACGAACGGTATATTATATGGGTCTACCTGATCCTTTTGGGCTCAATGTGAATTTAATTTTGCCTATACTTTGAGCTAACTGAATTAGGAAATGGACCCTATAATTTATACTCGTGTTCCATGTGTAATTGAGCTCGCTTTTTTAAAGATTAAAAATAACTATTGATTAAAGATAACTGTTGATTAAAGATAACTGTTGATTAAAGATAACTGTTGATTAAAGATAACTGTTGATTAAAGATAACTGTTGATTAAAGATAACTGTTGATTAAAGATAACTGTTGATTAAAGATAACTGTTGATTAAAGATAACTGTTGATTAAAGATAACTGTTGATTAAAGATAACTGTTGATTAAAGATAACTGTTGATTAAAGATAACTGTTGATTAAAGATAACTGTTGATTAAAGATAACTGTTGATTAAAGATAACTGTTGATTAAAGATAACTGTTGATTAAAGATAACTGTTGATTAAAGATAACTGTTGATTAAAGATAACTGTTGATTAAAGATAACTGTTGATTAAAGATAACTGTTGATTAAAGATAACTGTTGATTAAAGATAACTGTTGATTAAAGATAACTGTTGATTAAAGATAACTGTTGATTAAAGATAACTGTTGATTAAAGATAACTGTTGATTAAAGATAACTGTTGATTAAAGATAACAACTGTCATTACGAATAAAATTACAGTTTTCTAATTTCATTTTGTCTAATTTATTTTCAATATTAGTAAAACAAATCTGCGTTCAATTTCATCCTTGTACCTTCTCTGATCTATCATTTTCCCATTTCATTTACTATGTGTTCTATCCCTCAGGTTGCAAGACTGGTGACATGCGGTGCGGTTTCTTCCCGCTTGCCCAGGTGCTCACTCGTCTGCCTCAATGACCGCATGGGACATATCCATTGAACTATTCCATTTTAAATAGTAAATCCAATTCTATGAATAATCGCAATATTCAGTAAATTTACAGTTTAATCATTTTTCTTTCGTATCCTTATCTTATGGAAATTAGGATAGTTAAAGTATATTCCGTTACATTTATAACTTTTTCTGTATATGGTGGCCAGTATGGGGATTGAGTGATGCGAGCAAGTGGGGGGTGCCGCCCGGGTGTCATCAGTCGTCGCATTGTGAGTATTTATAAATTTTACTAATTTCCATAAATTTCGGTGTATTTTGATATTTTTTGTTGATTCACATTTCCATATAAAATGAGTGAAAAACTTATAGCTATTAAAAAGGAAAGGCAGTATGCCAGGGCTCGAATTACTAGAATATCTAATGTATTAAATGAAGATTTTGATGGGATATCGCAGGTGAAGAAGTTAGAGTATCTGGAACAATTACAGTCTCTTAAAATTAAAATTGTAGATATCAATGAAAGATTTCATCAATTAATTGAGCCAGATGAGGCTGGTAACCTTGATCTTTTGATAGAGGAGGAAATGTTCTCTGAAAAAATATTTCAGTCTCTTCATTTGCTTAGGCCTGTTGAACAACCTGATAGGTCTTTTCATAGCGGTGAGATTCCCAGCACTAACAAAATCAAATTACCAACCGTTTCATTGCCAGAATTTTCAGGAGATAAAGGCGAAAGTTTGGAAAAGTTTTTCCATAGATTTGAATCCATCTTAGATAAACAGTCCTTATCAAACTATGAGAAATTTGTTTATTTAGGTAATCAACTACGAAAGAGTCCTTTATTGCTTTTTAATTCTCTAGATTCAGAACATCAATCTTATGTCGAGGCAAAGAATTTATTGATAGAAGCATTTGCATCTCCGCTCACTCAGAAGTATGATGCCATTAAAAAACTTTCAGACCTTAAATTAACTAATAACGATGACCCATATAAGTTTATTAGTGACATGAGGAGTACCATCTCTTCCTTTAAACTTTAAAGATAGATATTGAAACGATCATGCAGTTTTACATATGGAATGCTATGAACGATCGTTTTCAATCTCATTTAATTCAAATTACGAATAGTTCCAAACCAACTTTAGAAGAGATTAACAAATCTATTTTTTCCGCTACAGAACGATATTTGAAGAATAATGATCAGGTTAACGAAAAGAAAATTACATCTCCTAGGAATATGTCAGATAGGACTTATGATACTAATTCTACTGTTCAGACTAATAATTTAGCAATTTCTGTTCAAAAACCTATAAGACCTTGCTTATTATGCCTTTCTGATAACAAGAAAAATATTACTCATTCATTAAGAGATTGTGAAATGTATCCGAACGGTCTTAGCAAGGTTAGAAAATTGGATTCTTTAAATTTCTGCTCTAAATGTTCATTTGTAAATCACAATGAGAATCAGTGTAGGTTTAAGTTTACCAGTCCCTGTAGGGTATGTAAAGGACCACATTTGACTTTTTTGTGTACTCGGAGAGTACCATTTAGTACAACAGAAACTACTTCTAATTTGTCATGCGTTTACTTGGGTAATACTATTGTTAACGACAGTGTAATCTTGCCTTCATTTTCATTGGATTTAGGGACTGATGATAACAAAATTAAATGTAGAATACTTAACGATTCCGGGTGCCAGCGGAATTTTATTTCGAAGTCTGTGGCACAGAAGTTAAAACTTAAAATAGTAAGTAAGGATGTTAATAGAGTTATTCGGGGATTTAATTCAAATAAATCTTTCCGAACAGATATTGTAGAGGTACCATTGACTGTGAATAAGGTTAAACTTTCCATAGATGCAATTATAGTTCCTAGTATTGATGTGTATTTACCCATTGATGACTTAGATAAAATAGTGAGTGGTTTCACTAAGAAAGGGTTTGAGCTTGCTGATGATTTATTAGCTAGGGAACGTAGCACTGTGGGTAATTTTGATATGATCATGGGACCGGATGCTACTAGAATATTATCTCCAGTTAGTATTAACTTTGGACCTAAAGAGAGTAGCTCTGTTTATCTGAAAACTAATATAGGCATCATGTTAATGGGAGATACTGTGAGCATCATTAATAACTTTAAATTTCTAGATAACAATGAATGTGATGGCCTTGATGTAGAAAATAAATTACCAGTTGTCACTAAACAAAAACCCTCGGTAAACTGCGAACGCGGCTCAACGGTTCTGAGCACTGTCACTAGAGTATTTGATGAGAAGGGTTCCGTAGATCAGATGATGCTTGAATTGGTTAGGAAAGATCAACTTGTTCATTTTTCTGAAGAGTTTAATTTCTTAGTAAATCGTACAATAACTAAGTGTAGATTGCCTAATCTAGTTAAGCAAATGAATCTTTATTTGGATACTGATCGGATTATAAGAGTAAGGGGTAAATTGCGACATGGTGAAGGACCTATTCTCATGTCCAACAATTCTGCCCTATCTAAATTGATAGTGATGGACATGCATAAGGATATTTCTCATGCAGGTGTGTATAGGGTATTGAGAGAGTTGCGAAAGACGTTTTGGGTCTTGAAGGGATTTTCTTTCGCTCGCAAATTTCTAAAGCAATGTGGTACTTGTAAAAAAGAACGGTATAAGCCAGTGAAAAATAAATTAAATTTTCCTGGAGACTATCTACACTAAAACCGAAAATTACCATTGCTTGATACAGACGAACTAATTTAATGGTTCATTCTGTATTTAATGTATATATGTAAATAAAATGTTCCTTTGTTCTTTGTTAAAAATTTATTAGTGGTAATATATTGAGTAGAGTCTATTTAGTAAAATTTATTTAAAAGATAGATATATTTAGTTTAATATATTTAAAAATCTTAGTTACTATGATTTATTTAACGGTATGATATATTGGGAGATAATATATTTAAATTAGTCAATAAAATATTTAATATTGTGTGTTTGTAAATATTTTCAAATTACCTGTTTATGTTCAGAAAATTATTCTAAACATAAACCTTGGGCCCGGAGTGTCAAATATAATTCCATTATTCAATTTGAAGAGTGGCGGATTTTTCTGGCAGTACATTTATATTTATAAAATAACACTAAATTCATGCAAGACCTTGGTTTGTGTCACTGCCCGGAAAATCCTCACCACTGAAATAATCTTTTCCCTGAGATCCTCAGCAGGTGATTCATTATAGCAGAACTTTGACGCGGGAATCTGGTATGGAAAATCGAGATAATGGTTTGCAGAGTGAGAATATATTCATATCTATATATCCACTAAGGGAGTGAAAACGGAGCTACTGGTAGAATCATGCACAATATGCTCGTCTGAAGATTGGCCCATCTAACAAACTGCTTTCTAGCTACTTGTCAGGATCATGAGTATCGCCCTGAAAACTTCATTCTTCAGTAACAGGGTAATAGCTGGTTCCTGCGATATGGGCTAAGATGTAGCGACTACGCACTGATTGACGGATGGCGGCTCCCTGTTCTTGCTCGTATGGTCCACTAAATATGGGTATGTGTATACAAACCTCGTATGGTCTTGTTTAGTGTTGTTAAATCCTTAACGTCCCAAATTTCACTCCTTCCCCTATAAAATTTACATAACTTCAAATATCCAGAAATCTCCGCTAGGTATAATCACTTTATTAATTAAAACTATAATTAACTATTCATTTATAGCTAATCTAGGGTGTATTACGAACGGTATATTATATGGGTCTACCTGATCCTTTTGGGCTCAATGTGAATTTAATTTTGCCTATACTTTGAGCTAACGGAATTAGGAAATGGACCCTATATTTTATACTCGTGTTCCATGTGTAATTGAGCTCGCTTTTTTAAAGATTAAAGATAACTATTGATTAAAGATAACTATTGATTAAAGATAACTATTGAATAAAGATAACTATTGAATAAAGATAACTATTGATTAAAGATAACTATTGATTAAAGATAACTATTGATTAAAGATAACTATTGATTAAAGATAACTGTTGATTAAAGATAACTGTTGATTAAAGATAACTGTTGATTAAAGATAACTGTTGATTAAAGATAACTGTTGATTAAAGATAACTGTTGATTAAAGATAACTGTTGATTAAAGATAACTGTTGATTAAAGATAACTGTTGATTAAAGATAACTGTTGATTAAAGATAACTGTTGATTAAAGATAACTGTTGATTAAAGATAACTGTTGATTAAAGATAACTGTTGATTAAAGATAACTCTTGATTAAAGATAACTGTTGATTAAAGATAACTGTTGATTAAAGATAACTGTTGATTAAAGATAACTGTTGATTAAAGATAACTGTTGATTAAAGATAACTGTTGATTAAAGATAACTGTTGATTAAAGATAACTGTTGATTAAAGATAACTGTTGATTAAAGATAACTGTTGATTAAAGATAACTGTTGATTAAAGATAACTGTTGATTAAAGATAACTGTTGATTAAAGATAACTGTTGATTAAAGATAACTGTTGATTAAAGATAACTGTTGATTAAAGATAACTGTTGATTAAAGATAACTGTTGATTAAAGATAACAACTGTCATTACGAATAAAATTACAGTTTTCTAATTTCATTTTGTCTAATTTATTTTCAATATTAGTAAAACAAATCTGCGTTCAATTTCATCCTTGTACTTTCTCTGATCTATCATTTTCCCATTTCATTTACTATGTGTTCTATCCCTCAGGTTGCAAGACTGGTGACATGCGGTGCGGTTTCTTCCCGCTTGCCCAGGTGCTCACTCGTCTGCCTCAATGACCGCATGGGACATATCCATTGAACTATTCCATTTTAAATAGTAAATCCAATTCTATGAATAATCGCAATATTCAGTAAATTTACAGTTTAATCATTTTTCTTTCGTATCCTTATCTTATGGAAATTAGGATAGTTAAAGTATATTCCGTTACATTTATAACTTTTTCTGTATAAATATCCGTCAACCCAATTCGTCAGTAAAAATTAAAGAAGGTAGTTTTCTAAGCTTCATAACTATAACGTATAAAATAATAGGTTATTGCATGTTATTATAAATTTAATTAGCTAGAAACTGAATGGAATTATTTTTATATCGACTTGTGCAGATAAACCATGGTTAATTTGGTGATCGGAAAACTCCCATTGAGATAACTTCCAGTGTGAAAAACTCCTAATGACTTATTTATTTATTAGTAACATGCATTATGTAAGCCAATCTTACCAAATATAATATTACTATAATTAAACTCTTTGTCCATTGAAAGCGATTTCAAACTTACAAGTAGCTTCATAATTTAAATTATTTTATACAGCATTAACCCAAGGATAAATATGAACTGGATCCTTAGTTTTTTGATAGAGAAATTTGAATTGAAAGTTTTAATTGTAATAATGTTTGATTTGGTAAGTCTTACTTAACCCTAGTGATCTAATGGGCCCCGCTCTCATAGAAAAAATAGAAAAATATCAGAATCTTTAATTCTATTCCTATTTGAATGGTAGGATAGTCATATTATGAGCATTTATTCTAAATATAGGCATATGTCCGTGTATCTTATCTCTGCTTGTTACTCTTTTATTTTTAAATACATCATCAATCTACATATATTAAATAAATTATTTAACCTACTAAACCCCTAAATTCTCTTTAAATTTATTCGCTTGCTTATGTCACGTCACAAATCACTCAATTGTCGCAACCTATCAATATTGGTATTCCTATAGTAGAGTAAAGCTTTTTGAGCTGTTGTCACAAATCGTGTGATTTGTTACCGTGACGTTAACAAGGCAACGCACATAAATAGAAAATAAGGGTTAAGCTGTATGAATAACATTAATGGATTCATCACTGTTTCTTATAATGGAAATAAATAAACAGTTTTCATAATGTTACGTTCTTCAATTGTCTTAAATATGATTTTAGAGTGTTGCTGTTATGACGTCACGCAAACATCATAACTCGATTGACCTTTCTATATTTCAATTCTAGTTCCCGCTTTCGAAACCAGGTGGCAGAGGAAATAGAAATTGTCGAGAGTAGTGTATTTTATTGTAGTATAATATCTTTGCTAACGGGACACCGGGACAGAGAAGGTGAAGAGATCATAGCATGTGTTATTATTTATTGACATGATAAATATTTTCAATATATTTCTATTTAATTAATTCATCTAAAATAACAATAAAATTTCGTACCTGGAACTAAAATATTAAAAACTCATTCAGTAAGCACTTCAACCCGTCGTGTTATAGCTAGTTTGTGAATAGGTGTCTTTACTCCATTGCCGTTCAACTTCTCATAACAGTTCTAAGTGCGGTTATATCACGCATTCCTTAAGATTAAAATTACACTAAATTTTTAGCTCAATCGTACCTAATTATACTAAGAGATAAGCTGAGAAATAAAATGAAACCCATTTTCTTGTGTCAGGCACTTCATTTTAAAAACTAGCCTCATACAACGAAATTTAAATCACATTAATATTTTCTTTATAAACTTCTTATACAATTCCCTAATGAATTATCCCTACAAACAACGGTCTGTCGATTCGATGGAGCAATCCATCGAATCGATATCCAAGCAATCGAAAATAAATCGAATCGATATACGTTGTGTATAGGGATGCAGATTAAATAGGTTTAATCCGTTAGTCAATTCTCATACAAGTAAAGCACCCTATTTACTTGATATTATTTACCTCAAGAGAAATAAATGTTTTGCTTTCCACCAGTTCAAACATACGCTTATCCCAAAATTGCTAGTTGCTCTATATTTAGACACTAATTTTGATAACCTTATCAATAACAGTAATACTCCTAAAACGTAGAATCTTCTTAAAACAGAGAATCATAAAACTGAGTAAACCATGAAATTTTAACGTCCACAACATTGAGCGCCATCTGTTGAGTGCCATTGCAATGAACTGAAACATGGAATAGAGGTTTTAGGAAAATATTCATGTGAAGATATTGAAATATCATCTGATGTATAAGGAATCGTCATTTGTATCAGCCCATTTTCTTTGTCACATATTTAATGTTATAATGTAAATGTGTTATTTTTATAACACTATAAATACCATAAAGTAATTTCTCAAGATAAACCACCTACTCATGGCTAAAATCGAATTTTTCTGAACAAGTATATTTATAAATTCGTTACTTTCATAGCAGTGAAATTCTCAAAGTGCTCAGTTTCACTGCATCGCAGCATTTCCCCAATTTATTCAATTGACTGAGATGAACACAAAAGAAATGTCCGTGAATGTCAGTGAGGCAGAAGATCTACAGGATCTTCAATGACTGGTCAGACTCTTCAGTTCTTAGCATCATACAACCTCGGAAAGTAACGATCATGCATGAAGAAATAGCCAGTTAATATACACATTATTGATGCACTACTGGTAACTGAGAATTGGAGTATTGTATCATATGATTTATCTGTCTACAGCACTCTACAGGAAAAAGTAGGTAGTTGATAATCGTATTTTATCATAAAATTGAAAAAAAACACGTGGTTTTTTGTCAAAAATCCACAATAAATTCTCGTTGATAATAACTCCTAAAATTATGTTATTTTACGATAGTAAAATATATCAGTAATTTTGACTTAACGCAAAAAATAATTAGCATTAGATCATTTCATTAAATTCCAGAAAAATTATTAATTAATGAAATAACTCTATTAGGTTTCAAACTCTTCAATTAAAAGAAATTAATTATTTTCTATTCTCATATTGTTAAGAACCCAAATTAATAACCTCAACTCGAATTAAGAACATCAACTTGAATTAAGAACATCAACTTGAATTAAAAACCTCAACCCGAATTAAAATCCTCAACCCAAATTATTAACATCAACCCAAATTATTAACATCAACTCGAACTAAGAACCTCACCCTGAATAAGAACTAAAATAAGTAAGTAAATGCATTCCCAACTCACTGCGTCAACTTGCGGTATGCTAAATCTAATATTCTAACGCTGAAGATGTATTCTTTAGTCTCTACAGATATACAAACCTATATATCTGTTGTATGTTCTATTTAAGGGTGGAGTGAAAAGCGTTCTTACCAAGTAGGATAAAATTTTGTATGTAAATTATTTTTAAGTATTTTTATACCATATAAAACATTATATCGTCTGGTATTTCCTATGAGGAAAATATCGATTTTATTATATAGTAAAACATCCTATTTTTTAGAATAATCGCTGGTATTTTAGCTGGAATGTTCGACAAAAGACAATAGATTTTAATGTTTAGAATTCAAGTTACAATTAGATAATCAGCGAATACTTTATTATCGTAGATTGTGGATAGATGATCTTTTTATCATCAATTATAATTACCGATCAAAAGACTACGATTGGTGTCTGTAATTAATGAAAACGGATCTGAAAATATTTGTTATCTATTCATTTAAATGTTGGAAACTAGTTAGTATTAAAATAAAATTAATTATATAAAATAATTTTTTTTATTATAAGGAAGTAGTTGTTTTAAATCACAAGCAGGGACATTAACATAAAAATTATGCTTGTAATGATATTCAAAATTTATTTACAAAATTATTTTTAAAACTTAATAATGAATTATAAATTTACTCATCATAGTCTATTCATGCACAAAATATGTTACCATTATGGGGAAATATAAATAAAGCAATGTGAAATTGAACAAACAGAACAGAAGGCAAAACACCGTTAGATTTGTCCCGAATCAAACCGTTCACACAGTCAGGATGTACGGATTAATTATTCAGCAGCAGCTGCCCCCCCAAAGCTATAACTCCAGTGTTGTTGACAGTTGTCACTCTTAATTATTCATAAAGATCTCCTTTTTTGTCTGCTCTTGTATTATCCTAACACTTGCTGATATAAACATTCATTTGGATAATTTAGTAATAAACAAATTTGTAGTGACTTGAGATCAAAACTGGAAATTTGTAAATGAATCATGATGCATTATTTTAATCCTTTGTCTTTCGGCAAACCAACCCTACTTTTAGTGCATAAAAATATAATCACAAGAACGATAAAGGATTCTAATTTATAAAAGAAGGATGATCTTAGATGAAGTTATATCCAATGTTTGGTTAGAAAATTTGGCAGATAGTATACTATTGTCAATTTATACGATAATTATAAATACAAATGAGATTATGGAACGATATCATAATTTCGAACAGATTTAAAAAAATATTATCATGGTACAGTAACATAAAGGGTATTGGTAACTAGTAGACGAAACAAAAACATGATGTCACCAAGTCGTCACATTTCTTGTTTGTTACCAAGCGGTTCATAATACTTCGTATTTGCATTTAAATACAGAGATGTTTGAAATCATTTTATAATGGTTTCGTTTAAACGAAAATTGAAAATGGCGATGAAACCTCAAAGTTGAATAAATAGATATCATTCAGGTGTGTTTTTATTGTTCCCTTCTTTTACTTATCTATAAAAAATAGGGTCTTGAACATATGCTACCTATATAGCAGCCTGAACCAGTGCTAATTAACTGCTAAACTCTAGTTCCTATATGAATAACAATTGAGAAATAAAATAATGGAATACAATTTAACTAATGCCTAGTTAGTAAGTGATAAGAAAAAGATTAAATTTAGTAGTGAAAAACTAAATAATAAAAATTTTATCTGTGAATATACTTCTATTAGTAATACAATTATAGGCAAATAATTGAACCATGAAAATGTACTATATAGTTATTAACCACAAAGCATATTATTCACGTAGCAATCATTGCATTTTTAATAGTTTCCAGTCACGCCGTGATCACGTCAAAGATTATTATGAGAATCATATTATTATCAATTTTGGGCAATATAGTACCAGATTCGATACTATTTTCAGGGTATCGATACTCTTGTAGCAACTGAAAGAATGTTCTAACTGTCGATGATCATTAAAGTCAAGAATATCATGAATACCAATTGAAATAAAAGTCCAACTGTCGGCGTTAAGGTACGATTCCACCAAAACCGTGTTAATTCTGCACAAAATGTTACGAATTTTTTGTACCAACTGTAACAAGTAAGAAAGTATAAAATTGTGTTGAATAATGTCCTAACATAAGATAATATATTGTCTAATTTTCTGTCCATGATGTAAGCGAAACCATTAAAGTGATGCTTTTTTCCACCCCATATAAACAGGGTGACTAACAAAAAAAAGAACCCAACTTTGAATTAATATATAAATATTGAATTTTTAAATAAATAGTATATTTCAATCAATGATGAATGGTATAATAAATATAAGTAAAAATATCTAATTTTTAATTTAGGTTCAAGTCTAATTTATAAGCATTTTTGAATAGAATACTTATATTAATTTAATTTTTGGTACTCTTTTTTTTTTTTTTGTGGGTCACCCTGGGGTCTGTATATAGTATACTGTATATAGTTGTGTCTAAATCTATGGTTATGAAGCCACAATATATAGTGGCAGTTCGTAATATCGATACACATTATATACATATTTGCATCTGAAAATTATATTTTCCTTTTTATATGATAGCTATCATTACACTGAAAAAAAAGATGATTTAATTAAACGGCGGTTGCAATTTCATAAGATGGATACGCATTGAATAATAGTTTTTTGTTCAAATGTCCGTTCAGCCATATTTACGCCCAAATCTATTTTCAGCCAATTGTCTTTCGATCATATGTCTTTCGGTCAAATGTCCGTTCGGCCAAATTTCCGTTCGGCCGCCCATACAGGGTGAACCATAACCGACTCTTTACTTTTACTGTACCTACACCTGACTGTTCCTGATAGGACAATCAAAGAAATGAGGTGTGAATACAGATAGAAGAGGTGTGATGTCATTACGAGGTGTTTATTCCCTACCCATCTGCCTTTTTCATTTACTATTGATGCCCTGGAGCTATGACTACCGCAAACAGGCTTTATGGGATGAATCTACCTCTCTTATTTGGCTAGGTGCTATCTATATAGAATATAACGCTATATCTATTATATCAACTCAGTGCAAGATGTATAGTGGAAAAAAATGTATATGTGATGATTTTTTCAAAGTTTACCAATTTCACACTTTCAGAATTACTCTTCACTAATTATTAAAATGAACTTCGATATTTTTTTAAATAGGTCTGAATCTTGACAACAAAAATGAAAGATTTAAAATACTGTAATAGGAAATTAAAAATTACGATTTTTGAAATTAACATACTGCAGTGACTGTTTTCTCTGATAGTACATCATCACAGTGACTATTTTCTCTGATAGTACATCATCACAGTAACTCTTCTCTCTGATAGTACATCATCACAGTAACTCTTTTCTCTGATAGTACATCATCACAGTGACTCTTTTCTCTGATAGTACATCATCGCAGTGACTCTTTTTTCTGATAGTACATCATCACAGTGACTCTTTTCTCTGATAGTACATCATCACAGTGCTTCTTTTCTCTGATAGTACATCATCACAGTGACTCTTTTCTCTGATAGTACATCATCACAGTGACTCTTTTCTCTGATAGTACATCATCACAGTGACTCTTTTCTCTGATAGTACATCATCACAGTGACTCTTTTCTCTGATAGTACATCATCGCAGTGACTCTTTTCTCTGATAGTACACCAACACAGTGACTCTTTTCTCTGATAGTACATCATCACAGTGCTTCTTTTCTCTGATAGTACATCATCGCAGTGACTCTTTTCTCTGATAGTACATCATCACAGTGACTCTTTTCTCTGATAGTACATCATCACAGTGACTCTTTTCTCTGATAGTACATCATCACAGTGAATCTTTTCTCTGATAGTACATCATCACAGTGACTCTTTTCTCTGATAGTACATCATCACAGTGACTCTTTTCTCTGATAGTACATCATCGCAGTGACTCTTTTCTCTGATAGTACATCATCACAGTGACTCTTTTCTCTGATAGTACATCATCACAGTGACTCTTTTCTCTGATAGTACATCATCACAGTGACTCTTTTCTCTAATAGTACATCATCACAGTGACTCTTTTCTCTGATAGTACATCATCACAGTGACTCTTTTCTCTGATAGTACATCATCACAGTGACTCTTCTCTCTGATAGTACATCATCACAGTGACGCTTTTCTCTGGTAGTACATCATCACAGTGACTCTTTTCTCTAATAGTACATCATCACAGTGACTCTTTTCTCTGATAGTACATCATCACAGTGACTCTCTTCTCTGATAGTACATCATCACAGTGACTCTTTTCTCTGATAGTACATCATCACAGTGACTCTTTTCTCTAATAGTACATCATCACAGTGACTCTTTTCTCTGATAGTACATCATCACAGTGACTCTTTTCTCTAATAGTACATCATCACAGTGACTCTTTTCTCTAATAGTACATCTTCACAGTGACTCTTTTCTCTAATAGCAAAGTATTTTTTATATAATTGCCTCATCTTAATTTACACTACATAATTATGGCTGGTATATTTCTACCACTAACCTAAATATACATCTTTGTGGGTGTTATATTGATATATGATGTCATCTTCATGTTAAATTGGTTGAATTCCTTATGTTGAAAATTTCTGAAAAAATATTCAACCCAAATCCATATTTGACATTGAATTTTGAACAAAAAGATAAGAATGTGTTCACACTATGCAGGTATACCCTTTGGTTGGTCTTTTTCAGTTAATTTGATTTCGTAGTAACTTTTGAAGGTGCACGGGATAGGTTAAAAATATATTATCTCGTTTATAACGTGCAAATATTACATAACATATAGAATGATTATTAATATATCGAAACCTGTCGAAACAGCTAACTGAAAACGACCAGCCAAATTACCAATGTGACTCCTAAAATATTTTCTATATCAGGAGAAATAAAAGCGAGACATGTCCCACACTTGTTCGATCGTCATAAGCCTGAGTCCTAATAAGAGCGGGTTATGCCTGTAATATCAAAATACAAGAAGTTCTTCTTTTTACTATTAATGAAAGTTTGTAATGAATACTAATTAAAGGGTAATGATGTTACTTTCTTCAGTGAGATAGGTTCAGTGAATGGCTGCTATTTAAATTTCTTATTATATTTTACGAGCTACTTAAAACAGTGGGTATATGCTATCGACCCCTGCAAACTTTCTAATTAAAGGGACCGACGAAAATTGAGACACTATTTTATCTGTCAATTATTAATTTTCATTGATATATATATTTTATATAGATCGTTCGAGAGAAACTTTAAGTATTATAATCAAGAAAACGAAATAATATACAGTTTTATTACATCTATAAAGCAGTTTGGTATGATGTTATATTTCGTTGCCTGATATAAAATTAGATCAGGATTTTTTTTTAATTTAAGCTTTTCAATTATTTTATAATGAGTATATAAAAATAAATAGTTTGAAGATTGGAATGGCTAAGAAATTTCATAATTAAATTAAACATAATTAAATTAAATATTTTCGTCTAGAATTTCGGTGTTCCAAAATTAGTGTTACACATTGATTAAGCGCAAAATACATGAGAACATTAAGTTTTGATTTCAAAATTAAATATCTCAATGCTATAAAATAGAGTAATCATCTTTTAGATAAGATATCATTATAAGTGACTATGAAATCTCGTATATATTTCTGTAACATTCAATTTCTTCACCAGAATCAGAGAAAGTGTTATTTTGTTACCGAAAGTTCTGAACTCTCTTACAGAGTCCACTAAAGGCATTAAATATCTCTTTATGAGGAGCTTTACAGGTGCGCCTAGGAAGTAATGGCTAGACTGCCGCTTTACGCACGAATTAACGAATGTAAATGCTTTCTTCTCTTTATTTACCAAGCATGACTACGTATTCTTCCTTTAATTGATTAGTAAAAGAATTCAAATAGTGCTTTGCTTTAATGAAATATTTAACTTTTTTCAAATCTATCGTATAAAAAGATATGCTGATTTCAAAGAAAATCGAATGCTGTTTTTGCATGTGAACCAATTATATATTATAATTAATGATTATTATTAAGTGTTGATATTAATTTTAGGAGACACTGCGTGCATTGATTAGGTTTACACCTTAAATTATAGTAGGTATATAGATAGGTATTATCAGGGAAAGAATAAACGAGGTCACTTTAAATTTTAGATGCAAAAACCGTGGAGTTTTCAGTCAAAATTTTGAGATTTGACAACGTTGCATAGGATAAGGTCCGCCTTCTTGTAGTATTGAGAAAAGATACCAATTCATTACTATTAAGATACCAATTAGTGAATTATCTTTGATTATAGAAGGTTGGTGGCATTAAATCTTACTGTTTTACAATTAGCTTTACATTTCTACTAAAATTAATTATAGTTATTGATTTGCGTTCTCCAGTAATAATTAGAGTATTCTCACTATTTTGTTTTGGTCACTTAATATGAAATAAGAATAAGAATGTCAAAATCAAATGAATAATTCTTAATGATTACTTACCTGAATTATAGCAATAGGAAAGTTTGGGACATTTTGGTTGGTATTATTGAAACATCTATATGTGGGTGTTCGAATGAAATCACACTAATATATCATAATATTCTCGAAACTTGAAATCATCCTCGTTTATAAATCAAGATAATAGGACATGCCATGACATTTCCATATACAAGAAAAAGTATATAATTAATGTTAAATAATTTTTATTATATACTTATTTCTATTTTGATCGAAAAGTTGGAACCGCCCGATAATTTGTAACTTGTCCATGCAAGTAGGTTACATCCACCATCTATTAACGAGGAAGTTAAAGAAAAGATTAGCTAATATATAGCAGATTTTATCCAAGTATCCCTAACTCTGTAATCAAATATGATTTCTCAACTGTAATTATTTTAAAATCAAATGTTATAAGCAGCACAGTTTGCCATTAAAAAAATGAATGGTAATCAAATTGAGCTAGATCTAGCTATTTCAATTTATATTAATTTCAGTAACTAAAAACTTATCAGAAGTAGGGGGTATGTCCTCTGCTTGGAATAAAAGGCAATATCGCTGACGTCAAATCGAAAGGAACTTAAAGGTCCCCTCCAACCAATATTTTTTATTGCTTAAATCAACGAGGCTAATGTTTCTTATCATTTTAATGCAAACCCCATAAAATTTAATTTTATATGCTTTTAAAGATTTTTATAATCCAAACTCTACAAAACCTACTCTACTTCCGACTTTCTAATTTTCAGTCTGAAGAAGAAGAATGTACACTTTTTGTTTTGATTGTCAACTAGGTATTTGGTTTATTAAATTTATTTATTATTCGTTTTAAGGTTTAAATTCGAATAAACTTATTATAGAAACGTTTATATACTTTTAGAAACAATTAATATCTTAAAAGAAGGCCAAAAATGCATTGTTTGTTTAAAAATCTAAATTTGAAATCAAAACAAAGAGTGTACAATCTTCTTTCTCAGC
The DNA here is from genome assembly GCA_947561585.1 of Caprella mutica. Taxonomy (NCBI): domain Eukaryota; kingdom Metazoa; phylum Arthropoda; class Malacostraca; order Amphipoda; family Caprellidae; genus Caprella; species Caprella mutica. Next base: position 4,867 of record CANNZV010005890.1, on the reverse strand, counting down.
GTCAGATTGGAGATTCGCTTGATTGTTGCTCACAGAGTACTGAAAAACTTTAAAAGCAATTAATAAAATATATACTGAACCGAATTGTATGCGGTTTGCGGAATAATGATCGTAGACCTTAGTTCTATAATATTATGTAATAAACTCATTTTTTTTCCCGGAGCCTGGAGAGGACCTTTAAGGAAGCAGTCAGAAAAGAAATGGCTCAGTGTGTCACTTACAACCTGTCGGTACAAATGCTCAGAGATGCAGAAAAGCTACTCCGTGAATATGCAGTCATTTACCAAGAAATGTGTAGGAAAAAGACACAAGCACCAGTATCTGCATTCACAGACAGAAGATGAAAATGAAAACGTTATGGAAAATTAATCCTACATACCAGAAAAATCTAAAACTTCTTAGTTGAAGAACATGACTCTAACGCTTATCTCTAAAACTGCAACTAGTGTTAAAAAAATGACAAACATGGTATATATAAAAAAAAGATAATCCATATTACAACAGCTCAGAGCCCAAAGACGCCATCTCTTTCCCTAAAGGGGCGTTTACACGGGCAGAGCTCTCGACACACACGTTTTGAGTGTGGCAACAAAAAGAGCGATCGCTCCGGGAGCGAATACATGTGTTACAGCTAAAAATATGTTTGTATTTTTGATGGGTATCTATTAGGATTGGTATATTAAATAATGTTTTTACCAATAGGGTAAAAGGATATATTCACGAGATAGTTGATAAGCCTGTAAAACAACAGTGATCGAAGATTTGGATATTAGAAAATTAATTCTGCAAAAAAGAGATATAACATTTACTAAGCAAAATATCATTACAATATGAATTTTATAAAAAATAATAAAAATATATAATTCATTGATAATATAACAGAGTCTGAATTCAGTGAAACTACTGAGATATGAAGTATTGGTTTTTTATAATTCAGAGCCACTTCATATTTTTGATACACTAGAGATAGTTTCCTATGATTAGAATCTTAAGAAAACCATAGTTATTTAGGGATAAATTGATGTTTATTATTTTCAATAATTCAAACATAGAAAATACATCAAAACTGAAGTGTATTTCATAATTCAGATCCTTCATTTATACTCGAGTTCTTCATAACTCAGGAGTTTTACTGTTTTACCTAAGCAATATATTATAAAAGCGAATATTTGAACAATATTTATAACATCTACGATAGGATATTAGTCACTGACACGTACCGAAACTGAAACACAAGCAAGTGAGTGACACTCAGCAGTGCGGGCACAAAATATACGTGTGAACACTTTACTGGAAAACAGTGCCACACACTGCGTTCAAGAAGCGATTTGGGCACACACCAGTGGCACACCTGTGTGCCCGTGTAAACGCCGCTTAACACTCACCACAGACAATTCAGGATTGAGCCCCTGAGAGAAAATATTAATTTATCACCTTCAAAAATTTAATTATCGATGAAAGGTAAGAACTTATTTTTAATATATATTAATAATATATAAATTTAGAAACTGAAATTGCTTGACTGATTCAAAAGTATTATAAATCTAAACTGATACAAACAATATAAAACTAAATAAATATTTACTATTGATATTGTGCATAGCCTCGATCTGCCTTAAGCCTAGGCCACACATCCTGAACTTTGTTGGGGCGTTCCTTGAGCGGTGAAAAAAAATCATCACCGCTCGTTACCGTTCACAGAAGTTGGTCCCCCGTTAAAGCACTGCCATATACGCTCGGCCACCGCTTATGTTCCCTCACCGCTCCGAAGGGTTTGAATTTTTCAAAATGTTGCAAGAGTTAAGGATCGGTAGTTTTGCTTTCTACAAAGTTCACTACCTCTATAACACCGCCAAGCCAAAGTTTGGTACCGCTAAACGCAAGTTTGTGGAAACTTTATTCCGCTAGACCATGGCATAAATCCTGAACGGTGCTTCGCCAGCTTTGCCCGGGCGGTGATTAAACGTTGCACAAGCTTTGGCAGAGCGTTGTTATTTTTTTACGAGTTTATGTGTCGAAATTATGTATCCAAATATAAAGTACGAGCGGTGCCATAGCGGTGCACTGCTGAAGCCGTCGTTGCTATAGAGTTGGATTAATAAAGAAGCAGCGAGCGTTGGTTTGGCAGTATCTATAGAGCTATGCTACCACCATACCGTCAAACCAAAGTTCATCACAGCAATGAATCACTGTTTCATTTTCTGAGGCCGCTCAGCAAACTCGTGTCCGTGATTCAAACGCTTTCAACCACCATATCAAAGTTTATGCAACATTTAATCACCGCCCGGGCAATGCTGGCGAAGCAGCGGTGGTCCAGCATTTAAGATTAACGTATTTGCTTCTATAATGGTGCCAAAATTTGTCTGGGTTTTGTTTCAATGAAGAACTTCGCGGAGCGGAAAGCTACTGCTTCTTAACGCTCGAAATATTTTGTGCAGTTCAAAATTTTCGGATCGGTAGGTGTGAGCATAAGCGGTGGTCGAGCCAACTTCTAGTGAGCGTTAAAAAAAATTTGTCCTCGCATCAGGAACGCTGTAGCAAATTTCCTCCGGTGTGTCAGGTCTTGAAATGATGAGCCTCAACTATCGATTTATATCAGAAATCTATCAGAATATCTGATAGATTTCATCCACTCAGCTCGAAAATCAAAAGCAGTTTACCACTATACCAAGTTTTAACCCCCGCCGAGCCCACGCCCACACTCGTAGAACACCGCTCTATCAACGCTCGGGTTACCATGATTGGATTTTCCTTGTGTACGCGGTAACGAGCGTTGTCGAAATTTGGTTTATTTTCCCTCCGTTCAAAGAATGCTCCAACAAAGTTCTGGCAGTGTGATCTAGGCTTAAAATAACCTTATCTATACATCGAAGCAAGCCTTCCGTTAAATAAATCGGAAAATTAGCAATTACTCATGCTAAATCACATACTGAAAAGATTTTGTTCCATAGCTTCAGATATTTTCTATTTGATTAACATCAGCAGTTATTGTTGTTAATCAGCCCCTATCAAAAGTTTCACGAAGGTTTCGACAGCTGCTGCCTGTTTTACAATGAGGAGTGCATTATTATGCACCCAAGTAATAAAATAAAAGATTAGCAGAAAAATAACGAGAAAATGGGAAAGAAACAACTGTCGAGGTCCATGGTTCATCCGTAATTAGTTTGGGAGACTAGATATCATTACATTACCATCAAGATGACGTGCACCCGTACACTGCATACCTTCGCTGCCACATATAACCTTGACCATACAATAATTTGCCTTGAAGTAGAAATTAATTTTACCTTTTCCCGTTCACTCCCAAAATCTGATCACATAGTTCCTGGTTATTGACCAATAAATGGTGAATACCAAATTTCAGGGAATTGGTTAAATAATTTTTTAGTTATAAATGACCTTGACCTTTGACCCGATCTCTCCCAAAATCTAATCAAATGGTTCTTGATTATTGACCGATCGTGTCACCGATTATCGAACAATTTGGTTGAATATACTATTTGAGATATAAATGACCTTGACATTTGACCTGATTGCTCTCGATATCTAATAAACTGATTCCTTGATAAGGACAAATTGTCCCTCCAAATATCAGACAATTTTGTTGAATACTTTTTGAGTTATAAATGACCTTGATCTGACCGTTCCCAAAAAATTATCAATTCTTTCCTGGATTTTGACCATTCGTCGAAACTAAATTTCAGGCAATTTGATTGAAATCTTTTTAAGTTATTCAGTTATAAATAGTGAGAGTGATTATAATAGTGAACTGAATTCATGGTACAGAAGGGACCGAGGTTATAGGGGGACTACAATTTGATCAAATTCAACAGAAATCTAGTTCATGGAAATGAAGGAAGCGGCAATTGTTATACATGTTAAGTTTTCAGAATTTTTTTTATCTATAACTTATCAAAATAGTTTCGTTTTAATTTCTCTTACTATACAAAATTGAAGACTCCATAAAAGCTATCTTGAAAAGAGAGGTGGAAGGAAGACCGAGATTGAACTGTAGATAGTACTAGATACGTTCTCTAGGTTCTAAACTCCAGCAATGAAATTAAAGTCATTATCAATAGCCTCTTCTCCTTCCTACAACGCTAATATATTAATATTGCCAACACTACTCCCGTTTAGGAAGAAGGTGCTATGGGGATGGATATACTGTTCAATGCAAGGTTTTAGATCTAGTTTACAAGTTTAACTATTACACAGTTCATGCAAATGAATGTGTTATTAAGCAATGAATATGTAAGCTAATTTTAGGAGTTTGTAGAAATCTCTTTGGCAATGCATGGGTAGCCTAGGTGGGGCTTTACTTATACCCATAGTATATATTCTACTATTTATCTTTTTTTTTCGTTAAAGCAATTATTAAAATATTTGAACAAAAGCCAAATTAACCAAATCAGCCCTTATATTAATCGGAGATATTATAGACATTGCATAATGAACTAACTATAGACATTAAAAATTGAACTAAGGTAAATACGCAACAGCTGATATGTGACACAGCAGCCGATAGCTAATTACAAAAGGATGTTCCATCATAGATATGAAGTTTGAACTTTTATAGTCGAAAATTGAACATCTTTTCCTACTAGCTATCAGCTACTCTGTCATATTGGCTATTGTGTATTTACCTTAGTTCTTGCCCATCAAAATTAATATTTCAAATTATTTATACTATCTTAGATACGACTTTAGCAAATAATAATTCAATGATGGTAGTTTTGATCTTACTAACTGATAGTATGGAACGGGTAGTTATTGCATCAATAATTTAATGCATGAAAAAATTCGATTGATATTATATCAAATAATGCCAAACAGTTTTTCGTGTTGTGCTACGCAATGTAGTTATTAT
>CANNZV010005889.1:44201-55799 GCA_947561585.1 Caprella mutica | reverse complement strand
CTTCTAAAATCAACCTCATACCATTTAACCCTTTCCCGGATACCCGCTACAAACGTTCCAGTAATAACCGTATACATCGCTTCCGCGACATTCTTATCAATGCAGGTTATACTGTCATGACAAGAAAGACACGTGGTGATGATATCGATGCTGCCTGCGGGCAATTAGCTGGAAAAGTAAATGACCGCAGCCGCAGAGAAATTCATTTTGCCGGATTGAACAAGGCCAATGAATAATGAAAATAAGTATAACAATTACAGCCATCCTGCTTGCTATATCACTACAAGGCTGCTCATCAACAGGCAGTAAATCAGGTGGTGCACGCAAAGCGGCGGAATACCACGCAAAATTGGGGGTAGGCTATTTACAGCGCAACCGACTCTCTCTTGCCAAGGAGTACCTTGATAAGGCAATCAGGAATGATAAGAATTCTCCCACTGCGCAACATTACTATGCATTACTTCAGGAAAGATTGGGCAATGACAAATTAGCCGGGGAGTATTTCAGCAAAGCGATGCGTAAAGACTCCAACAACCCTGAACTACTCAATAACTACGGGCTCATTTCTTTGTAAAGTGGGCGCTTTGCAAAAAGCCCAGCACGCTTTTATGAAAGCCGCAAAAGATCCACTCTACAAAACTCCAGAATTCGCCTATACTAATGCAGGTATCTGCCTGAAAAGAAAGGGCGAAGTCGCTCAGGCCGAAACCTATTTCCGTAAAGCATTAGAATTACGTGCTGATTTTCCATCCGCACTTATTCACATGGCTGAGTTATCGCACCAACAAAACGAAAATGCTAAAGCACAAGCCTTTCTTTATCGGTATAATGAACGTGTTACAGATACACCAGAAACACTGTTACTCTGTTACAGCATAAACGTTAGTCTTCGTGATAATGTAGCAGCGCAAGAATGTGCAGATCGATTGCTGGCTAAATTCCCTCGAAGTGATGAGGCCGGTAAACTGAATTAATATTGGAGTTGGGGCGTGACGGATAATACGACAGATAGAGCTACGGAAGCAGACCCTGCGGAAACGACAACAGAACAAACTGTCATCGACGACACCATTATTACTGCAGGCTCTTTATCAAGAGGCCTGAAGAAGTGTCGTGAAGAAGCTGATATGGATGTTAAGCAGGCTGCCGATGAAATGCGCCTGCCTTTGGCAGTTTTGAAGGCACTTGAAGCAGAGAATTTCACCGACCTTCCTGAACCGCCTTATATCAGGGGTTACCTGCGTAGTTACTCACGCCTGAATGATAGTGATCCGAATGATTTAATTCGTCGCTACGAAGTATTGCGTGGCGCTGACCCTGATGACGTGGCTTCTTTTTCGCCCTCCATGCCATTAAACCGGGTGACAAATAAACCTACGGTTTCTCCCGGCACAGTTAAACTTGCGGGCCTGGCTCTCATTGTCCTGCTACTTGGCATGTTATCGATGATTCCTGCCGTCAGTCAGTGGGCCACCGATACCTGGCAGTCTTTTTCCAAGAAAACAGCAGAAAACCAAGCCAATGGTGAAACTCAAACGGCTGAACAGACAGGCGGAGAAACTGCTTCAGACGAAAACTCAGGCACGAACAACCTGGCCGAAGATAACACTACCAGCATGGCATCCAGCAGCAATGATACTGCTACAAATTCAGGTGCCACGGAACAGCTTGCCTTAAACAATCAGGAAAACGACAGTAACGAAACGGCGGCTTCCCCTGAAGAAGATAATTCCACTGCCAGCAATGATGATGCTGAAAAAGCACCCGAGGCTGTCACTGGAACAGCTGACCCGGAAGCCAGAACTGACGAAAAGACTGCTGAAGCTAGCGAAGCTGATACTACAGATAAGCCAGCTGAAACCAGCCAGACACAAACAGCCGAAGCTGATAAAGAGCAAAGTGATGCCGCAGCCAAAGAGGCTGAGGCTAAAGCTGCTGCCAAGAAAGCTGAAGAAGAGGCTGAAGCTATCAAACTGGCCGAGCAAAAGCAGAAAGAAGAAGCTGATGCCGCTGCAAAATTAGCAGAAGAGAAAAAAGCTGAGGAAGAAGCCAAACAACTAGCGGCAGCCGAAGCGGCTAAACAAGCACAGCAGGCCGAGAAAAAAGCGGATGACAATTTCCAGCAGCCTATTGATGGTACTGTCATGATTCGTCTCGATTTCACCGAGAGTGTCTGGATGTCTATCAAGGACGGTAAGGGTAAGTCTATCTTCTCTGCCCTTAATGCACCGGGTACCCGCAAAGAATTGAAAGCCCGGACGCCATTGGCATTCAAGGTAGGCAATGCACCTGGTGTAAAAATCTATCTGAATGGTCAGTTTATTGATCAGTCTCCTTACAGCCACGGCAGTGTTTCCAAATTTACCGTTAAATAATAGATTCTTATGGCTAAACATATTCAATCCATACGTGGCATGCATGACCTTTTGCCAGAGCACTCAGGTGCATGGCAGTCTTTCGAGCACACTGTCAGCAGCCTGTTAGCGGAGTACGGCTATTCTGAAATCCGTATGCCGGTACTCGAACCGACTGAATTATTCCATCGCGGGGTCGGTGAAGTAACGGACATTGTCGAAAAGGAAATGTATACCTTCGATGACAGGAATGGTGAAAGCCTTTCCTTGCGGCCCGAAGGTACTGCTAGTTGTGTGCGGTCCTGCATTCAACATGGGCTGCTACACAATCAGCAACAACGCCTTTGGTATGCGGGGCCAATGTTCCGCTATGAACGCCCTCAAAAAGGCCGTTATCGCCAGTTCCACCAATTTGGCGTAGAAACTTTTGGTATTCCCGGCCCGGATATTGATGCAGAATTAATCGCTCTAAGTGCCCGCCTTTGGCAACGCCTTGGCTTGAAAAATATTCGTCTGGAATTGAATTCTCTGGGTATACCTGAGTCACGTGCGGCTTACCGCGACATACTGATTACTTATTTTTCTGCACACGAAGATATTCTCGACGAAGATGCTAAACGACGCTTACACAGCAATCCTTTACGCATACTCGATACCAAAAATCCTGCGATGCGTGAAATAGTTGCAAGCGCACCCAGCCTGCATGATCATCTTGATGAAACATCTGCACAACATTTCCACACGCTCTGTAGCATGCTGGATGATATGGGTATCACTTATACTGTGAACCCACGACTGGTGAGAGGCTTAGATTATTATACTCGCACCGTTTTCGAATGGATAACTGACGAGCTTGGTGCTCAAGGCACAGTATGTGCAGGTGGCCGTTATGATGGCCTGGTTGAGCAATTAGGGGGGCGCGCAACCGAAGGCTGTGGCTTTGCCATGGGAACAGAGCGCCTGCTTGAGTTAATGGAAGCACAAGGCGTTAAGCACAAAGACAAAGCAGCTGACGCTTACTTGATTATGGCCGGCGAAGCCGCTATTGGTGCAGGAATACCCTTATCCGAAAGACTACGCAGCACCCTGCCCGGCCTTAAGCTACTGGTCAATGCTGGCGGTGGTAGCTTTAAATCGCAGATGAAACGAGCAGATAAATCCGGCGCAACTTTTGTATTGATTCTGGGCGAAGATGAATTAGCTCGCCAGGAAATCATACTGAAGCCCTTGCGGGACCGAGATGCTGCACAACAAAGCTTTGCAATTGATGAGCTGGCTGATCAATTGCGGACTGCTCTTTCCTAAAAGTAAGAGCCTGGAAAAAAGAGTGACGCCATCGTCGAAATTTTGCCCCTCAACACCTCTGAAAAGGCTGTTACCGGGGCAGAGAATTAAACAACAAACAACTTTTTGATATTTTAGAAATAGTGGGATTTGAGAAATAAATAATGACTGATTTCAAAACAGATGAAGAAAAAGCGGACGACATTAAAGCGTGGTGGAAAGAAAATGGCACCTCAGTCATGGCGGGCATTGCTCTCGCTGTTGCAGCCCTGTTTGGCTGGGAATACTGGAAAAACAACAAAATAGAAACTGCTGAAGCTTCATCTTCATTGTACGCCGAAAGCCGTGCAGTTGAAAAACCAGAAGATAAAGACAGAATCCTAAAACAGCTGCGTGACGAATATAGCTCAACACCTTATGCCGCCATGGCTGGCTTAGAAACTGCAAAAAAGCATGCGACTGCGGGTGAATACCAGGAAGCAGCTGATGCACTGCAATGGGTTATAGATAATAATGACGAAGAAGAATACCAGGATGCAGCACGTTTACGGTTGGCACGTGTTTTAACCGCGATGGAAAAGTATGACGACGCACTGGCATTAACTCAGCAGGAATATGCTGAAGCCTATGAGTCCTTGCTGGAAGAGCTTCGTGGTGATATCTATGCCGGTCAAAGCAAAACTGAAGAAGCACGTAAGGCCTATGATCGTGCCATCCTGACTAATAGTGGCGGATCTACCGAGTTTATTCAGATGAAACTGGATAATCTGGGCAAAGGCACCTAAAAAGTGCTGCCCGCAAGATGATTCTACGCAGATCCCAGGACTTAACCTGGGATCTGTAAAGCTTTAACGTCATACCCCAACGAATGAAAAACACCCTCATATAGCCCCCACGACCAACAAGTGCTATCCTCCCCACCCTGAAAACCAACAGACCACAAACATAAAACCATGAAACCCGCACTCGCCCTAATCGGCCGCCCTAATGTAGGCAAATCAACCTTGTTTAACCGCCTCACCCGTTCCCGTGACGCGCTGGTTGCCGACTTCCCCGGCCTGACCCGTGACCGTAAATACGGTTCTGGCGAAGCTTTTGAGCGTGAGTACATGGTCATCGATACAGGTGGCCTAAGCGGCGAAAAAGAAGGCATTGATGAATACATGGCCAAACAAACCATGGCTGCTATCGATGAAGCCGACGGCATTTTATTCATGGTCGATGGCAAAGAGGGCCTAAACAGCGCAGATCATCTGATTGCTACCCATATTCGTCAAACAGGGAAACCTGTATTCCTGCTGGTTAATAAAACTGATCGCGTTGATCCGGACCAGGCCTCAGCTGAATTTTTTGCTTTGGGCTTTACCCAATTACATGCCATCGCAGCAGTTCAGAATCGTGGCGTTACCAGTATGCTTGAAAACGTATTGTCTCACTTTCCGCTGGATGAGAAGGATGATTTTGAGGAAGAAATTGATGATGGCAGTATTCGCATTGCTTTCATCGGCCGCCCTAATGTCGGTAAATCAACGCTGGTAAACCGTATTCTTGGCGAAGAAAGAGTCATTGCTTTTGACGAACCTGGTACTACAAGAGACAGTATTTTCATACCTTTTGAGCGTGATGGCCAAAAGTACACCTTGATAGATACTGCGGGTGTTCGCCGGCGAAGCCGAGTTAACGAAGCGGTAGAAAAATTCAGTATCATTAAGACCATGGAAGCCATCCGCGCCTGCCATGTTGTTATTATGCTGATGGATGCTCATGACACTATCGCCGAGCAGGATGCACATCTGCTGGGCCTGATCCTCGATGAAGGACGCGCAATGGTTCTGGCCATCAATAAGTGGGATGGCCTGGACAGTGATGATCGTGAACAAATTAAACATCAATTAGATGTCAGACTGCCCTTTCTCGATTTCGCTGAACGCCACTTTATCTCTGCCTTGCATGGCACAGGTGTTGGGACTTTGTACAAGTCGATCCATGAGTGTTACGACTCCGCAATGATCAAGGTACCCACATCACGCCTGACTCGCATCATGGAAACCGCATTAGACGTACACCAACCACCCCTGGTTAATGGTCGTCGCATTAAATTACGCTATGCCCACCAGGGTGGCAGCAATCCGTTCCTGGTCATTATTCATGGCAACCAGACCGAAAAAGTACCTCACTCCTATCAGCGCTACCTGGTTAACTACTTTCGCACCACGCTGAAATTGAAAGGCACACAGGTCAAACTCGAGTTCAAGACCGGTGATAATCCTTATGAAGGGCGGCGCAATAAACTAACGCCACGTCAGGAATATAAGCGGAAACGTATGATTAAACATGTGAAGAAAAAGTAGCCCTTTTCCGACTCTTTATGAGCAGCAATTTTGAGCTTACTAAATTTAATAAAAATTATTACAAATCATGATTGACTGCTTAGTCAATCGCTCTTACTCTACTGCTCTTTGAGGTATACCCCCTGGAGCTTGTTCACGGACATTCTCCCGGAAATTTCATTTGGAGCGTTCGATGAATTATTCCTGGCTGGAAATTCTGAAAGCCGGTTTTGGTGAAAATAAGGCCTGGCAACCCGCCTGGCCCGAAAAAGACCCTGAATCTGCTTACGATGTCATTATTATTGGCGGCGGCGGTCATGGTCTCGCCTCTGCTTACTATCTGGCGAGAGACTTCCCCGGCAAAAAAATTGCCGTACTTGAAAAAGGTTGGATCGGTGGCGGTAATACCGGTCGGAATACAACAATCGTTCGTTCAAACTACCTGTGGGATGAAGCAGCTAATTTATATGAGCATTCCCTGAAACTCTGGGAAGGTCTGACTGAAGATATTAACTTCAATGTCATGTTCAGCCAGCGCGGCGTGTACAACCTTGGCCACACGCTGCAAGACATGCGCGACATCGAACGCCGGGTGAATGCCAATGTATTGAATGGTATTGATGCTGAAGTAGTGAGTGCAGTCGAACTTAAAGATCGTATTCCTATCATCGATACGAGTAAAAACACCCGCTACCCAATCATGGGATCATCATTTCAGGCACGTGGCGGCGTCGCTCGCCACGATGCAGTCGCCTGGGGCTTTGCCCGTGCAGCAGCCAAACATGGTGTACATATCATTCAGAACTGTGAAGTCACAGGTATGGACGTCAGTGGTGATCGCATTAAGGGCGTTGATACTTCGCGTGGTTATATAGCTGCGGATCAGGTGGGTTGTGTTGCAGCAGGCCATTCCTCTGTCGTAGCAGCCATGGCCGGACTTCGACTCCCATTGGAAAGCCATCCTTTACAAGCCTTTGTCTCCGAGCCCATGAAGCCAGTGCTGCATACTGTCGTCATGTCCAATGCAGTACACGGGTATATCAGCCAGTCCGACAAAGGTGATCTGGTCATCGGCGCAGGCATTGACCCCAGCCTCAGTTATTCCCAGCGCGGCAGCCCACACGTTATTGACCATACCGCCGCTGCTATCCTGGAAATGTTCCCAATATTCTCACGCACGCGGGTAAACCGCCAATGGGGTGGTATTGTTGATACCACTGCTGATGCCTGTCCAATCATCAGCCCAACCAAAATCCAGGGATTGTACTTTAACTGTGGCTGGGGTACCGGCGGCTTTAAAGCGACACCTGGCTCAGGTCATGTATTCGCACATACAATTGGTGAAGATAAACAACATCCACTGGCTGAACCGTTTCATCTGGATCGCTTCAGCACCGGCGCACTTATTGATGAACACGGCGCTGCCGGCGTTGCACACTAATGCACATGAAAAGAATTCACACCCCAAGCATGGAAACCTCTGATTTCCACAGTAATGCACGACTAGGAGTATTTTGGTCATGTTAATGTATAAATGTCCCTATTGTGGCGAAGCCCGTGATGAGCAGGAATTCAGTTATGCCGGTGAGGCGCTGATTACCCGTCCTGGTCTTGAATGTACTGATGAAGAATGGGCGGACTATTTGTTTTACCGTAAAAATATTAAGGGTGTCCATACAGAGCAATGGGCGCATTCCCTGGGTTGCCGTAAAGTCTTCCTTATGGAACGCAGCACCATTGATAATACAATTCATACTGTCAAAACCTTTGAGTCACTAAAAGCAGAATCATTACAGACTGAGACAGCTCAATCTGATCATTCGCAGAAGGTGGAGTCATGAAGCGTTTATCTGCACAGACTGCTGAACGGATTGACCGCAACAAAACCCTCAACTTCCAATGGCAGGGTAAAACCTATCAGGGTTATGCCGGTGACACACTGGCTTCCGCTTTATTGGCCAATAATATCAATCTGGTCGCGCGTAGCTTTAAATATGGCCGTCGCCGGGGTGTAATGGCTGCCGGTAGTGAGGAACCAAACGCACTGGTAACACTGGAATCAGGTGGTTACCACGTACCCAATGCGCGGGCGACTGAAGTTGAATTGCACGATGATATGAAAGCCATCGCGAGCAGCGGGGTACCCTCGCTGGATCACGATATGCGCGCATGGCTCAAGCCATTTCATCGCTTTATGCCCGCAGGCTTCTACTACAAAACCTTCAAATGGCCACAGAAACTCTGGCCGGTCTATGAAGAAAACCTGCGTAAATTATCCGGGTTTTCAAAAGCGCCGGATACTAATGATGCTGAGATCTACGACCATCAATATCACCATGTTGATATTGCCGTGGTGGGCGGCGGCCCGGCGGGTTTATCTGCAGCGCTGGAAGCTGCCCAGGCTGGCTTAAGCGTCATGCTGGTTGACGAGCGCCATGCAGCTGGTGGAGAGATCATTAACGATTGTGCTAGCGACGAAACTGCGGCTAGTTGGTTGAAAGAGACCTTAAGTACGCTCGAAGCTCATGACAATATCACCTTGCTCACCCGCACGACTGCTTATGCTTTGCATGACCAAAACTTGCTACTCGCATTAGAACGTCGCCAGGATCACCTGCCATTGGGTGCACGTAATCCACAGACTTCCCGCCAGCGCTCACACCGCATCCGTGCGAAACAAGTGATTCTTGCCACCGGCAGCCATGAACGTCCGATGATGTTCGCCAACAATGATCTGCCAGGTGTAATGCTGGCCGGAGCCATGCGTCGTTACCTTAACGAATACAGTGTATTGTGTGGTGAAGATCCAATCATTGCCGGGAACAACGATAGCATTTACCAACTGGCCGCCGATTTACTACGGATTGATATCAAAGCCACCGTTATCGATTGCCGCAAAGGCTACGATGCCAGCATATTAGTTGATGCAGGTGTTACTGTCCGCCAGGGCTATGCCGTTATAGAGGCAACTGCCAAGCAAAATACCGTAGGTAGCGTCAACATTGCTCAGGTATCACATGATGGCACACGTTGGAAAATCAGCTCCACGATGGAGATCCTACACTGTGACAGTCTTGCGACTTCCGGGGGTTTCAGCCCTCTAGTTCACCTTGATTGCCACACCGGTTCTAAGCCCTCCTTTTCAGCAGAACACCAGGCCTTTATGCCAGCCTGCGACAAACCTGATCGTGTAATGGCAGGCAGCGTCAATGGTCATACTGACTGGCAGGGTGCATCAGCGGATGGCGCCTACGCGGCAACTCAGGCCATTACAGCCTGTAATCCGGATGCAGACAACGTTCAACAAAGTGAGAATGGAAATACGCAAAGTACCGCCCCTGCTCATACTTCACTGAATACAGCAACGTTTCTCGTATTGGAACGCGGGCGTAACAAAACCTTTATCGATATGCAAAACGATGTTAAAGCATCAGATATTGAATTATCGATTCAGGAAAATTACCGCTCGATAGAGCATATCAAACGCTATACCGCCTTAGGGTTTGGCACAGACCAGGGCAAAACAGGTAACGTCAATGGTATTGCTATTGCCGCCGCTATACTAGACCGTGATATCGCTGAAGTTGGAACCACGACTTTCAGGCCGATGTATACCCCGGTAACCTTTGGCGCATTAGCGGGTGAAGAGATCGGGCTATTATTTGATCCACAGCGTTTCACCCCAATGCATGCCTCACACATAGCTAATGGTGCAGAATTTGAGGTCGTAGGTCAGTGGATGCGCCCCTGGTATTTCCCTAAAGATGGGGAAAACATGCATCAATCACTGGATCGTGAGTGCAAAGCAGCGCGCAACGAACTGGCAATGATGGACGCATCGACCTTAGGTAAGATTGACATTCAGGGGCCGGATGCCCGTGAATTTCTGGGTCGGGTATACACCAATGCCTGGGCTAAACTGGCACCCGGAAAATGCCGTTATGGCCTGATGTGCGGCGAAGATGGCATGATCATGGATGACGGAGTCACGGTCTGTCTTGGCGAGAATCATTTTGTCATGACCACGACAACGGGGGGTGCAGCCGGAGTCTTTTCCCACCTGGAAACCTGGTTGCAAACCGAATGGCCGGAACTCGACGTTTACCTAACCAGTGTTACCGACCAATGGTCAACCACTGCGGTAGTAGGCCCGAAAGCACGACGCATGATGGAATTACTCTGTGATGATGTTGATTTCAGCGCTGAAAATTTCAAATTCATGGACTGTCGGGAAGGTACTGTATTAGGTGTTCCTGCACGGATTATGCGTATCAGCTTCTCCGGTGAACTGTCCTATGAAATTAATGTGCAGGCAAACTACGGGCGTTATATCTGGGACCAAGTGACAGAAATGGGCCGGCAGTGGAATGTCACGCATTATGGCACTGAATCGATGCACGTACTACGTGCTGAAAAAGGCTTCATTATCGTCGGCCAGGATACGGACGGCTCAATCACACCACACGATGCCAATATGAGTTGGGCGGTTAACACTAAAAAGACCTACCCCTTCCTTGGCCAACGTGCACTGAATCGTAGTGATACGACCAGAGCAAACCGCAAACAACTGATAGGACTGCGTCCGGCCGATCCCACAAAGGTCTTACCCGAAGGTGCTCAGCTGGTGAATACTGCCGATGATAACGCCATGTTGGGCCATGTAACCTCAAGCTACATGAGTCCAATATTGGGCCGCTCCATTGCACTGGCAGTGGTTAAAGGCGGACTGGATAGGATGAGCGATACCATTTATGCCCGCCCTCTGTCCGGTGAAGTCATTCCGGTAGTAATTTGTAACAGTGAATTTTATGACCCAGCAAGGGAGAAGTTCGATGGCGAAGCCTGATATGGTGACTGACCTTAATAGTATTTATGCGACGGCACTGGAACAGGCCGACTGGTCGGGCCTTAATAAAGAAACAGTGGGCGTAACCGAAATCAGAGATTATGGTTTTGTTGTACTGCGCATCCGCCAGCAGACGGAAGGTGCGGCCGCCGCACTGGTGAAATTAGGTATTGAACTGCCGGAAGCTCAGGGGCTAACCGGTAGCCCGGCTTCCCGATTAGTCAAATGGATTAGCCCGGATGAGTACCTGATTACCCTGCCCCTCGCCGAAAAAGATAACTTTATCAGTGAGGCTACCAAAGCATTAGAAGGGATTTTTTCCGCAGTAGTAGACAACTCAGGCGCATATTCTTTACTGAGCATTACCGGCCGGCATTCTCTGGATATGCTAAGCAAAGTTACCTTTTACAATACACGTCACCAACTCCCGGCAGGCAAAGTAGTCTCTACACTGATGACAAAATCGCCTGTTATTTTCTACCGCTTAAATGACGAATCGATTCACTGCATGGTGCGCTGGTCGTTTGCGGACTATGCCTGGAAGGTATTAGAAAAAGCTTGCGAGGAATACAACTAAGAGGAGAGCAAGAGACGTACTTTACCGTAAAAAAGCCCTGTAACTCCCACTGATCATTAAATTATTTTATAATGAAAGGAAAATAATAATAAACTAGGTTTAAGCAATGCTTTCAAGTTTCGAATTTATCCTGTCAGCTTTCTCGGGAATCATGCTGATTAGTGCATTAATGTTTTACATTACAAGCACTGTGCCGCGCATCTGTCC